>OY365808.1:8842644-9122644 GCA_959347315.1 Bimastos eiseni | reverse complement strand
AATGATCATCATCACATCATTATCACATCATCACAGTGAAGTCATCATCATCATCATCATCATCATCACATCATCATTATCATCATCATCATCGTCGTCGTCATCATCACAATGGTCGTCGTCATCATCCTTATCCTCCCCCTCCTCATCACCGTCATTATTAGACAGGGCACATAAACGCTCCATGATAATTATTCAACAGTGGCGAAGAGAAGACGATGATTGTCACGTTGGACTATAGACAGAGCGCAATTATATTTACAAGGGTCTCCTGCTCTAATTTGCCTCAGTTCTCTTCCGCTCAACAATCCACAACAAGCCCATAATGATCATCATCACATCATTATCACATCATCACAGTGAAGTCATCATCATCATCATCAATTAGCTGAACGAATAAATGATTCTCGCAAAACGGACTTTCCAGAATCGTATTAGCCGTCGGGTAAATGATAATACATGTGACTTTTAAAGCCTGGAGTCCTGTTTGCCAGAAGGGATTGTCACGCACACCACTTGAAACTGCTGAGCTATGCAATTAGACTTGGAGCACATGATCCTGGGCAGATACGTGTGTGTTAAAGAGGTGCTATATAATTAAATTGATTGAATTACCTAAATTGATTGAACGAAAAGAGGAATTCAAATATGATTATAATTCCCATCAAGAATGTAGACGCCCGATGCTATACGGTTGCCGCATATTGTAGGCCTACATCGATAAACAGAAATATGGAGCCAAATTCACTGCATAAGGATACTCAAGTGTCAGCAATTTAAAGAAAGTAATTGAAAACTTCATTCTGTTGCTTAATTTGTAGCGCATTCTTTCATTGGCGTTTCAACGATCCTAGAAATTGATCGCTAACTTCGATGCCATAAATTACATAATATAATAATGTCTGGTGAAAAGTCCTTTCCTTTACCGCCTCATCTCTCCACATTCCGAGTAGGCCTACTCATTGTATAGTTTCTCTGCTTTACTCTCCTCTTGTTTTTCCTGGACGAACTTTATTAGTTCATCGCCTGTATAACTCATCCAAATGGGTACAGACTACAGACGGAGCAGTAAGCTCCCAAAAAAATTTCTCTGGGGGTTTTTAACCCACGACCTCTCCATTGACAATTCAACACTCTAACCACTACACTGTCGAAAATCCCAGAAATTAAGCCAAAGCATGCGATATAAACATTGAATATTAGCATGGGATATAAACATTGAATATTAGCATGGGATATTAGCATGGGATATAAGCATTGGATATAAACATTGAATATTAGCATGGGATATAAGCATTGGATATAAACATTGAATATTAGCATGGGATATAAGCATTGGATATAAACATTGAATATTAGCATGGAATATAAGCATGGGATATAAACATTGAATATTAGCATGGAATATAAGCATTGGATATAAACATTGAATATTAGCATGGAATATAAGCATTGGATATAAACATTGAATATTAGCATGGAATATAAGCATTGGATATAAACATTGAATATTAGCATGGAATATAAGCATTGGATATAAACATTGAATATTAGCATGGAATATAAGCATTGGATATAAACATTGAATATTAGCATGGGATATAAGCATGGGATATAAACATTGAATATTAGCATGGAATATAAGCATTGGATATAAACATTGAATATTAGCATGGAATATAAGCATTGGATATAAACATTGAATATTAGCATGGAATATAAGCATTGGATATAAACATTGAATATTAGCATGGAATATTAGCATGGGATATAAACATTGAATATTAGCATGGGATATTAGCATGGGATATAAGCATTGGATATAAACATTGAATATTAGCATGGGATATAAGCATTGGATATAAACATTGAATATTAGCATGGGATATAAGCATTGGATATAAACATTGAATATTAGCATGGAATATAAGCATTGGATATAAACATTGAATATTAGCATGGAATATAAGCATTGGATATAAACATTGAATATTAGCATGGAATATAAGCATTGGATATAAACATTGAATATTAGCATGGAATATAAGCATTGGATATAAACATTGAATATTAGCATGGAATATAAGCATGGGATATAAACATTGAATATTAGCATGGAATATAAGCATTGGATATAAACATTGAATATTAGCATGGGATATAAGCTCACACACACTTGACTGTTTGTGTTTGCTGACATACGCTGATGGCAGTCACAGTCGTCAGCAATTATAAGATTATGATTGAATTAATTACTGACATTTCTACTTCGTATAATCGCGTATAGGATACAGTGTCCGATTTCGTCGGGGGGGTCGGGTCTTGGAATCTTCAGATTCAAATAAATTCACATCAGCTTACCCTCTGCTTCTTTTTGGAAAAATCGGAACCTGGATTCATAGGCATCCCTCCGACACACCCAAATTCGTATGCAAGGCTCATATATATATATATATATATATATATATATATATATATATATGTATATATATATATATATGTATATATATTGGGTCCATGCAGCGCTGCATGGACTCAAAATACGCAATTGCGTCCCAAAAAGAAAGAACTGACAAAAATTATTTCAACACACTTTTTAACAAAGCAAAAGAAATTAAAATATTTAACCAAATAATTTGTAAATAATCTGGATGTGCTCATACAGAATGAAATTTTTCTACTTCGTCAGAACATTATTTAGTAGGCCTACTTACGGTGTATTGATATTTTCCAGACTCAAAATAGCTAATATTAACGGCTTTCCATAGCGGACGATAATCGAATATTTCCTGTTTAAACACCTTCTGTTTTCATTTTGGTTTTAAATTACAGTTTAAAATGGTAAATTTGTTTTCCGATTTTATTTTCAATTTTGTGAACGCGTTAGATATAGTTGTGCTGATATTTTAGGTTCGCGTGGCTGAAGTTTAGTAGGTCCTACTGCAGTATACAAGTATTAAAATTAGACGTAGGGCTAGAGAATGTCCAAATAATATGCAAATAGAATGAAATTTTCAACTTCATCGAACATACTTACTTAGTGGGCCTATTTACGGTGTATTGATGTTCTAGAGACTCAGAATAGCTAATATATATTAACGGCTTTCCATAACGGACGATAATTGACCATTAACTGTTTAAAAATGTTCTGTTTTCATTTTCTATTAAATTACTGTTTAAAATTGCGTCCCAAATTCTCAAGGCCAGAGCCGCCACTAATTTCTGTCAAAATTCTTAGTCGCTATTTGATATAGAAATACGGTTCAATAAATATTTTCCGACAATTACAGCTCAACTCAATTCAGTGCAGCGTCTAAAGTTTGAAACATACTTTGATTTAGTCGCTTTAGCCAGAGTTTTCCCATAGGGGCCTACATACTCACACATGTCTAGGTTTTCTCATCATTTTCTTCGCCTAACTCATTACGGTCTAGAGGCTAAATAGGTTCTTTCAGGTGTTGAAGTATGTTATAATGAATTGTTAAAGAAGTTAATCTGAACAAAGTTATATGAGACATCCGGAGATGTTTTAACCCGAGTCAGCAGGCGCACATTGTCTACACTCTGATTCCTAACCCTTTGATTGCCAAATTCTGCGATTGCCAACCTCCTGAGAGTCCTGATAGAAACATGGCGACATTGACGATTATGATCTTACTTTCTAAAATGTGCACGCATGAAGTGTGTAACTAACCGACCACACACATACTTACTACTAAAATAAACTATTGCCAAAGAAACTATTGCCACTAAGTAAGACTAGCTTAGTATATGCATAATATACCTGGTCGCTGACTTGCGTCGGATTGAATCTATAATAGGCCGAGCTACTGTTGTAGATGTATGGAAAAAAGTTAAGACTCCTTTGAGATGAATCAGTGAAGTAGAGCAGGTGGCGCCTGTAGTCGAAGGTCAGCGTTTCAAGGTTGTTGCCCAGATTGACCGCATCATTGCTTACAATGTCCAGTCCAAGATCGTTGTTGATGTTGTTTGCCAGCTTAGCCAGGTAAAAGTCTGGATCACCAAATAGCTTCTGGATCGTCGATACCTTCGATGAACTCAGCTTCGTCGTCCATATCAGAGCGATCGACAGGTCAACTGTATCAAACGCCATGGCATCTCAATTGGTATAAGCGCCTGTTGCTATTCATATAGCGCATTCTTATTGATCAAAATCATCACACGAATAGTCAACTGCGTATAGGGCAAAATTAATGCTCAATGCACAGCCTTGAATTGTTGATTTATTTTAAATGGCGCCTACACCAGGTGCTTGTAACTAAAAATCTTAAAATCGCTGCATGATATCGGATGAAAAAATAGAAATAATTAGCCTAATGAAACGTTTCTGTGTCTATAGTCCGAAGGTTCGATGGTCCGAAGATTCCATGGTGTCCGGTCGATAGGTGATAAGATTGCGGTTTTAATGGTAGCTGGATTGATGAAAAAATTGTTTGGCTAGAAGCTGGATTGCACAATTCTTTTTATTCGTCCAGTTTTCATTCAGGCACGATTCTTTTCATATCAATCCAGCTCCCAATTTTACACATATTTTCCATCAGTTAATCCAGCTTCTTTTGAAGTTAATGTCAGAGTATGGAATCTTCGGACTATCGAACCTTCGGAAAATCGAACCTTCGGACTATCGAACCTTCGGACAATCGAACCTTCGGATTATTGAGCAGACACTAACGAAACGTAGTCTATACAAGAACACTTATATGCCAAGAAAAATTAAAATTCAGATGACTATTCTGAAAACCTGAAGCGCAGTCGAGTTCATCGCTGTTGTCGCCGCA
Source organism: Bimastos eiseni (assembly GCA_959347315.1). Classification (NCBI taxonomy): domain Eukaryota; kingdom Metazoa; phylum Annelida; class Clitellata; order Crassiclitellata; family Lumbricidae; genus Bimastos; species Bimastos eiseni. The sequence continues at coordinate 9,117,845 of OY365808.1, read as the reverse complement.
GTCGTTAACTCGGTCGCATTTCTTTGCAGTCGGCAAACATTTCATGTTGTTACACTGGAAATCCGCTGGAGAACACACTGCAAAACAACAGCCGGAACTACATACCATCTCATTAATTAAACGAATGAACAAGAAATACGTTGAGAAAAATCAATGTAGTAGGCCTACACTAATTAATCTACATTGGATTCGCTAGGCTTAATATGATAGGCCTTTGATAATCGTAGTTGTAACAGTAAAACTCCAAATTTTAAAGCGCTAATCTAAAGTTAAGTGCAAGGCACCAGTTTATTCATTGAGCGCTGCGTCGTATCAAAGGCGTCGCTCAGACAGCGATAGGCCTAAGTTGCGGAGCAGTAGGCCTAATACAGGTGAAGGTGCATTGAAACAAAACTAGCAAAATCATCACCGCTGCTCCCATGTGCCTTGGTACTAAGTGGGAAACGAATGTGGGGAAAACTATTAATATCGTGGGTTTGGATATCCTTTCAATGGTTTGTAATTTTGGCGCTGCGCGAAAGGAAATAGTGGGCTCGCCGTGATTAAGGGGCCATCCATAAATGACGTCATACAATTTTGACGTTTTTTGACCCTCCTCCTTCGTCACAAGTCGTCACAAATGTCATGACCCCCTCAGATATGACGTAACAAAGTTCTGACCCCCGCCCCAGATGTCCAGAATGTAATTCAATTTTTTTTGCACTTATCAAAAACGTAACTACAACCATAAAAATACTTGAAACTGTATATAACAGAACGGGGGAAAATGGAGAAAGAATAATAAAATATTAATAATATATCATTATGTCAATTATTTTATGCAATCCTCAGGATGAAAGTCTCTGGTAGAATCATTACAAATATAAAAAAAATTAAGACAATTCAAACTGTACAAATCTTCATTCTTCCACGGTGAAGGAAAATGATTCTTCCTAGAAGAAAATAATATCAAATCCGCACTCCATTTCTTCGTTTTCTATTACGACCATTACATCACGTTGCCAACGTGCAGCGAATCTAAACGGCCTGTGCGTTTTTGAGCTTTGGGCGGGATAATTGACTCCTGCTTGTGTTTGTCTATTACAGAATGCCTGCCTCACTTCCAAAACTTCAAAATTGACACCGAGTGTAAAGTAAACAATCAAAGAATTAGGAATGTAATAATCATAATTAGCGTTGTTAAATTTCGGTAACAATTAGGCCTACTGTTAGTTAGGCATAATATGTGAAACTTGTTAAATTGAATGAAAGTTTTTAAAAAGTTACGCATTTTGATGTTTGATGTGATGGTGTGACGTCACGTTTCGTCTCCCTCCCCTCGTCACACATCCTCACAAATATGGGCGGCACTTAACCGTTTTAAATGACACACGGACTTTTATAAATCACCGTGAAAATAAAAGAAGGTGGATCGATAAAAGAATTCAAGTTTCTGCATCATTTAATTACGGCACCAATAAAAACCGTGGACTAGGTATGCTATAGCTATTATTAAGAAGTCTATGGTTAGGCCCATACGATGATGGAACGATGCACGCACCGACATTTCTGTTCTATTCTATTATTAAGTATTACTGATTATTATCGTGCACTTCTGAACTTTCTGTAAAGAGGGTACTATAAAATTACAGTTGTATTGTATTATTATTATTATCTCTATTAACCGTTAAATGTCGACACTTAAGGGAACCTTAAATAAAAGCCAACTAAAAACTTCCTATGCAGGAGAGAACAGAACTTACACTGTCCATACGCTTGTGGAATGAGCGTGCACAGCTGAAGAGCCACGCTGCCTATGAGAAGGCGGCCGAGCAAGCGACGCATCTTCGTACTTTGAACGTCGATGGTAAATTGCTGCTTTGTATGTTAATCTAGGTCAAAGACTGTTCGGAGTTCACGTTCTAACCTCAGAGACTAATATAAGACTGAACGTCTACAGTCAGCACCGACTCGATTATAAACCCTGCCTTCAGCATTGCCTTTAATCGACTGTCATATACTTTTGGAACATCTCGGTTACATGCTGCTGAAGTGGTAATGCGGTAATACGAAGCGAGGAGACGAGCACTTGACACTCAAATATCCTGTATTCCAACGAACTAATTAAGATTACAGGAAGTGTGCCGATTAATCCACCGAATTTCCACCGAGATATATATAAGGCCTATAGTCGTATAACGAACGTGATCGTAAATTCCAAACTTCTAAAGCGCCACTCGAAACCAGACACAAGGCACCACCAGCATATTCGCTAGCGCTGAATAACGAATATTTATTGAATAATGATAGGTGGCTAACGCTGAATAACAACACAGTTATATTCGTGTTCATCGATTCAAACTAATACATCGCAGCAAGAACGGACGATCGCAAGTTATTGCAGAAGTCGAATTTAACTATATGGCAGATATGCAAGTCGCCCATCTATCATATTGCTCATCTTACCAAAGCCACTTGACGATGGAAGGACAGAGGCTTCAGTGCTGCCATGAACTAAGATTCCCATCTCAATAATGTTGTCAATTCGTTGGTTCACACGAGTATGCGAAAATCTGACAGTTATGTCAGCATGGTTCGTTTACATTAGAACAAGTTCTTATTACTTGAATATATTTAGGCTAGCATCTGACAGATTCTTGGAAAGCATTAAAGGAATTTTCGGAACCACAAATTCAGCATATAAATAGGTCTACAAGCCCAGATGTATGCAGACTATGCGTACATTGCATCACCAAATCAGTTACTACGAGCACATTGACAAATACAATAGAAGCGCATACATTACTGTTGAGGGGTCAAGTTCGATCAACCTGACACACATGCATGTATACACGCATGCAATGCATGTATACACATAGTATACCGACGCACACAACTGATCGAACGCATGCACGCATACATAGGGCCTACTTACATACATACTGATGCATTCATGTCGACATGTTTATATTGTATACATACCTCAATTGACTGTTCATCTGTCGTGAAGTACTGAAGCAACTTATTGATTACACGGGGAAGTGCTGCTGGAAACTATTCATTGAGCTTAGGTTGAATGTAGGTTACTTAGTAGAAACCCTATTTCCATGCTTAAACCCATCTATAGGCCAAAGAGTAGTTCATCTACAGTCCATCTACAGGTCAAAAACCTCTATAAAGTGGGTCATCATTTTGCTGTTCTGCGTCGCGCACATTACCAATGATCATCTGATTAGATTCAACCTTGGTTTGACATGGCATCTACATCTGTGCATTCCGTCGACTGCAGAGACTGCCAGCGGTACAATCAACCAGAGCGCTAGACTCTGGCAGACACTGATAGGCAGATCATCTGAGTTCAGCGGTTCATCAGTTCGCATGTACTGGAGCACGCGATCAGTCTAATTATTATACGAGTGAATAGTATTTCCGGGGAAGAAATAAACTCTTTATCTTTAAATGCAATTTCAAAAATTGTGCTTTTGATTGTGGAAGCGATATGATACGTTTTCTTCATTGTCAAATGAAGAGAATATCTTGAGCGCATAATTATTCACCAAGTGTAGTTTCACTCACACAGCGATTTAAGTCTTATTAAATGGAACGATTAATATCAGCTATTTTGATAGGGATGCATATATCACTGCCCATCTGCGGCTTTCTAGGTCACAGGTGCCAAAGAAGGTTTAGTGCCGTGTCAGTGCCCAGTGAAAACATTTTCCAGAAGGCAAGTAAGTGCCTATCGGGCCGGCAATATTGGGGTGTGGGTACGCTTGGGTGCTCGGTGAGCCCGCCCCCGGAAATTTAATAAGACGAATAAGTCTGAAATAAAAATTCCATCGCTTGCCAACTGCACGCGACATGCGGTCATCCATCCCTTGACGCGTTGACTTACATTGTTAACTTACATTGGAGCGGACCCTCCTTCTGGCCGCACTTCCAGCAGACTACAATTGCATGGCTAGGATATCTGGATTTTGCGAGGCTAACTAAGTCTATGCTAGGATACGCGTCTACATGTACGAGTATGACCCGAATGTTCAATTGTCTGAATGTCCTAAAATCCATCATTATTATTTGCACATTTTGGCGTTTGGTTTGTGCTGTGGAGCGATTTGAAGACAGAAGTGAAGTGGTGGTTTTTGGAGTTTATCGGTCGATGATATATTTTTTTAGAGATTTTAAATTGTTGCTAGAATGAGATCATCTAAATAAAGATATCTGTAAGCATTTTGATACAAATAAATAAATAGTTTAAGTTTAAAAGTCTGGGCCATAACAGTTGGTCCCTCTGAACCATTTTCCTCGCATGAGATGAGACGGCATAGGCCTAATATCGGAGTGTAAGTCTGCGACTGTTAGTTCAACTCTTCGGACGGAATATTGTCGAGGTAATTTTTGCAACGTAGGCTTACGTCCTATCATTATTGTTGGAGCACTATGTCCAGTCTCGTGTCAATATCTTATCCTGCAATTATCATAATGCTTCGAATAAAACCATATTTGAAATCATGTCAATAATCAAAATTAGTTATGGATGATGGATCTCTCCCCACCGACCTGAGCAGTGAACAACATCCCAGGGTTGAGCCAATTCTGTTATCGGTTAGAGCCTAAGAGCCTACTTCCTAGACGTCATGAGCTGTCGAACCTGTCTCCAATTTACCAATGCACAATTGCAGGACGATAGGCGAGCACCAAGGCCGGAACTGAGACGATGCCATCATTAAGTGGGAATCACGAATGACTCATCCGAATTTACACAACCTTTGCGCTTATTGTCATCTGTTGAAGTTGGAGGCTTAGAAAAGCCTTTTACCAGGATACGCCTAGGCGAATAATTAAAGAACGTGATACAACTGCGTCAGTGAATGATCTAGTTAGCTAGGTAATTAAGTGAACTAGTCAGCGATCGAACGACTGCGAATATGCTAGCCGCTAGCGAGTAAGCGCTCAAATAAATTGATTAGTTACAAGTTAAAACGAAGCAAGCTAATCCTATGCATATATCTAACTGAATAACGCCGGGTCGAAATATTGTAAGGTAGTCCTATTTCTTACAATTCTGAAATGTGTTGAACTTGAACATTGCTTCCCCATGCCGGTTGAACCACATTTTTTACCGACAGTGGCTGCTACCCACAGCAAAGGTGGCTGTTACTCACCGACTACGGCGGATAGCTTGTCTTGTTAAATGTCTGTCGCCTCGATCGTAAGGGCGTTAGGCCTATCTATGCCCGATTTGAAGCACATTTTTTTAAATTGTTTTTTTCTCTGCTGCTAAAAAGTATTCGTGCAAAATTTGGGAGCAATCGCTCGAATTGATGAAAAGTGCAATATCAAATTTCAGTAAATAAATTAAATAAGTAAATCTACATTGACAGAAGATGTCATTTTATATAAGCTATGTTCAATTTCTTCTTGCCATTCATTGACTCTCAGCCGCACTAAGTAACCCTAAAGCCTGACATGACTCAACAGTAACCCCACTGCTGCACTATATAAGTAGCAGAGTGATGCGTTAAATTTCCTCGATGAAAAATTGCGGTAAAGCTCATGGTAATTAGGACAATAATATAGCAGCACTCCTACGGTAGGCCTAATGGGCACGAGTAGGCGGTAAAACCGCGGTTATTGTAAGTACTATCGAACCGTAGTAATTGCTTAAGCCTTACTTGCTCTTACTTGCTGGATGGATGAACAGAATCACGCTGCAGTAGAATATTTCATTATGCTCCCGTTTATGATATGTTTTTAATTTGGGAACGCCGCTCGAAGAAGTGCCGCATTATGTTTAAATGGAAGCTGGATTGATGAAAAGAATCATACTGAAGTAGAAGCTGGATATTATGAAAAGAATTCTGCTTAATTATAAGTTGGATTGATAAAAGAATCGTGGTTAAGCAGAAGCTGAAAGTGATGAAAATAATCATACTGAAGTAGAAGCTGGATTTGATTAAAAGACGTTTATTTAATTAGAAGCTGGAAGTGATGAATACGTGACTGGCGGCCCGCTTCTTTGAGAAACTTGCTGACCGCGTCTCTTTCTGTAATCACGTGACTGTCGATCCGCTAGTTTTGTAAAAGGCGGTCCGCTAGTCACAGCCTGATAATATAGAGGCCTAACGAGTTTCAAACAGAGCGACAGAGACTTTCAACAATTTAAAAAAAAAGAACAACGAACAGTCGACTTGGGCCATGACCGTAATGTGCTAATATTTTACCATTAACCAAACGTTAAACATTTAAATGGCATAGATAATGAACGAGTAGGCGTATACATTGAGTGGTTGCAACCGGGCCTCCAGTCCTCCGGGCTAATGACGGTATCGTCAACACCACACCTCGCTAGGGAGCATCCACATATTACGTTCGGCGAATTTGCGTACGGTTGGGAGGGAAAGGGTCCCAAAATATGTAGGTCAACGCAAATGCGTGTATACATAACTGTTCGATTAGGGCGTCCACAATACGGAATATTGAAATCAGAACTGCTAACCCAGTCACAGACTATAACTCCTGCTTAATTCATTTTATGTAGCGTTATCCTTGTTCATGCCTTTGTCACCAGTATCATGGTTGATCACTGTTGTTCTGTTCTTGCAGGTCTTCCGGCTGGCAGAATAGGGCGCCTTCACCGGGTCCTTCGCTCTGCTGCCAGGCTCATTGGTCATATTTCTAAGTATGCCCCAGTCACAGCTTATATGCGTGGTGTTCTGCACTGGCTTCCTGTTTCGCAGCGCATTAGCTACAGGATAGCAGCGCTCCGTCCTATTTAAGTAGTCTCTGTTGCCCGGTTTCGGATATCCTACCGTGTATACGTAGGGCTCTCCGTTCCTCGGATAGGGGGAGCTACTGGTCCCACAAGCTCGATCCTCGATTGTGGGCCCTTCTATTTGGAATGGACTTCCGCTAGCACTGCGCATGCTCCCTAGGAACAATTTACCAACTTTCTATTGTATCCTCAAGTCATTTCTGTTGGCCGCACCCTCCCAGAGAGCGCCTCTGAGTAGGTTTCTGAAGGGGCGCTAAATAAATTTCTGGAATGAATGAATTAAACTTTTTAAATATCAGTGTTGTTAGTGTTTCGCTTCTTCATAACAATTAACAAATTTAAGCTGGTAAATAATATGATGCTTAACAAAAGTAAATAGCCTGCGGCAAAATCAATGTCTTTTAGAGGTCTTTGGCTATTTAACCTTTCCAGGGAGAGGGTAGAGCTCAGATGTACGTACGCATGGGAAGGGGTCCACGAAATGTTCGCTTTTTGCGTACATGATATATTACATGGATGGGCCCCTATCGGAGTAATGAGGCGCCCATCGCAAATGCTGATTGTATCAAAGAAGTTGCGCAAGCGGCCAAGGCTGAAGTCTTAGATCGTCTGGAGGAGTACATAAACGAGGGGTCAGGCTCCAAATTAAAACAAACGGAAACCGTCATGATGACGCCATTCATTTAGTGCTATGTAATAGCATACCGCATTTTGGTTTACAAGGAAATAGACTATCTAGAAATTATTAGAATGTTGTTCAATCAATCTAAGCTGGAAAATATATTTTGGAGGACACTATGTTCTTGTATAAAACTCGTTATACAGTTTTTATTGTGGACAGCAGCCACTTAAGTCCTTGGCGATGTGATGAATTCGTATGTAGGCCTACTCACTGTGCGGGGAAGCATAGGCCTACAGTGGGCGGGATACTGTTGTAGCCTGCGCAGCAAAATTCAGTGCATCCCTCGAAGCGATCCAGAACTGGCGTCAATTATTATTTCCTTCACGTGGGGAGTCACACTAAGATTTTTTCCGAATGTGACTCCAAGAATTTTCAATGTCTCGACCCGAGTCATCCCTTCACTGGTAAGAATCACTGTTAATAAAATGGCACTTGTTTGATTGAGTGAAATTTATAAATAAAGATACGCATTTTGATATTTGATATGATGAGGTTGCGCTACATTTCTTAGGCCCCTCCCTTCGTCGGTTAAATCGTCACAGATATGTGATCCCACCCCATAGGTGCGTGCCGTCAATTTTATGGACGCTCCTAGGCGACAAATATAAATATGGCATGTCTCAATGATAAGCACCCTTGATCTCGTATTTCGTATTTTGTATATTTGCATAACGGAGTGCGAACTGTCCGCACGAGCTTGAAATTAATAAAGAATAAACTTACTTAACCTAATTATTTATATTAAACATACATAGAGATCACTTTGTGAACTAGGCCTAGTCTAATAATGACAAACGTTGAAATTTTGCCACTTAAGCCCTTGGCTTAACTTACCGGAGCGTGTATTCCCCCTAAGTCATTGGAGCGTCTTTTCCCCTAAGTCATTGGAACGTCTTTTCCCCCTAAGTCATTGGAGCGTCTATTCCCCTAAGTCATTGGAGCGTCTTTTCCCCCTAAGTCATTGGAGCGTCTATTCCCCCTAAGTCATTGGAGCGTCTTTTCCCCTAAGTCATTGGAGCGTCTATTCCCCTAAACATATTATGACCTAATGATTGCATCATTGCATTTGTCAGTCTAAGAAGACGGACGTATTTCGGCAATTTCAGAGATTTTCACAAGTCTGCCGTTCTTCATCGAAATTCTTCAGAATTCTGCTGCTCAGCATCTGCTTCGAGTGAATGTTCATCGATGGGTATCAGGTAAGCTCAAATAAGGACAAGACAACAAGTTTTTATCGAAAGTTTTAGATTTTAAGTTCTAGTTAGCGATCTGTAAGTAGCATAACTCGCCATTTCTGAAGAAACTTAATAACAAGGCCTGCATCGAAATAAAATTATTCTTTGGTAGGCCTATTTTGAAAAATAGGCCTACTTGAAAAAAATAGGCTTACTGTCTGTCTTTCTCTCTGTATCTGTCTGTCTGTCTGTCTGTCTTGCTCTCTTTCTCTCTCTCTCTCTCTCTCTCTTTCTCTCTCTCTCTTGCTCCCTCTCTCTCTCTCTCCCTCTTGCTATGCCGCCTCTCGATTTTTCAATGTTCTTTGTCTAATTATCCTAAATCTCTGCCTATTTTTGTCTGCCTGGCTGGCTACCTATTTTCCTTCTTTTTCTCTTATCTTAGATTAACGTAGGCGTATACCCTTTCTCTTGTCTTCTGTTTACGCGCTTCCTCCATTTGTCATAATATGTCTGTCTCCGTGAATTTATCTTGTTTTTATCTTGCTTCAGGTCTGTCTGGCTCTAGTTTTAATATCTTTTTTCTGGTCTGAAGTCTGTCTACCTCTCTAGTGTACAGACTTAGCAAGTCTTAGCTTGACGTCAGCCTGTCTGTCTCTCTGTTTTGTCTTCCTGCCTGCTTTGATGCATGAATTGTACATTATTGTTAATAAGAAGATTTTAGAACAAACTAGCTTTTAGTCACGATTTTTATGAGATTTCGCATGCTTATTTTAGTCTCATTTTGTATATCATTCATTTGCATGGCTTTGTTTGTTAGATTGCAATTGTGATTATAATTGAACATTTTTAAAAGCACCGCTTATATTCAACGGCGCTCCCGACCCAAGTCGACGGCTAGGTGGAAAGTAGGTAGGTCTTCATGCTCCTCATAAACTGACCGGGAGCAAAGGCTACCAGCTCAACCCGTGGGGAAGAGGAAGACTATTCGATCCTTTTCGAGGCACCAACCTAAGCAAAGCTCCTTGTTTAGGCCGTAGCAGTGCGCGTGAGCGGGACCAAATGAGCTGATGGAAACCCGTTGGGGCATGGAAGACACCCTGGTAGAGAGAAGCAAAGGGTAAACATGGACAGAGCCAACAAGACAATCTCGCATCAGCGTGTGGAGTTTAAAATGTTTGCGCTGAGATGCAGGGAGCCTATGCAGAGAGACGCAAAAAATGAGATGCAAAAAGACGGATGAAACATTTTGTTTTTTCAATAATTAAAGAGCTTTGTTAATTCTTGTTGGGCATCACTGCATGCCAATAGCTAAGATTACCACTGAAGATATTGGAATATTTAGACACTCGTGACTAAATTATTATCCATGTAAAAAATTACTATCTTTGTCAAAAATTATTATCTATGTCAAAAATTATTATCTAAGTCAATAAGTCTCAACAAAAATATGTTCGATTAAATTTTTTATTCGAGCTACAATTAGACCTCGTTCAATGTGACAATTTTGTTGATATTAAGCATGTTCATTTTCATTTAAACCGTGATTGAGAGGTCGGGTTAGAAATCTTAACTATGATTGCCGGGAGCGAGTTAGAAATCCTGACCATTTTACAGCTTTTGGGTAACACTGAATCCTCCAGTTTATATTGGCCTGTATACTTTGTCAGCCTGCGTAGCCGCTGGTCACGTCTTTTGAAGACCTTGGGCTAGAAACTCGCTGAGATGGATTGCACGAACCACGAATGTCCCTCGAAGTTTTATTCCTTTTACTCATTTTCATAACCCAAGCATTTCCATTCTACAGCCATTGCATGACCGGTACATATTCGGCTTCAAAGAGCCAGAAGATCTCGAGAACAATTTCTGCAAATAATTATTAATACTGAGATTTTTGCCTATGCATTGTATGTATGTATGTATATATGCACGTATCTATGTATGTATGTATGTATCAGGCTATTTATGGCACCTTATAAGAACCTCTCGAAAGCGCTAAACGTAGCTTCCTGCATTGCAATGCATTCTTTGCAACGCTTGGTCAGCTTAATAAAACCTACCTAACTAATGTTCTTTATAAATGTATGCAACATCAGAATGTTGATAAATTACGCAGGTCAGAGAACTCTGGGAGTTTTGGCACCGTCCAACCTGGCAGCCTCAGGCCAGGGAACTCCGGCAGTTTTGGCACCGTCCATCCTGGTTCCCTCAGGCCACGGAACTTCGGCAGTTTTGGCACCGTCCTTCCTGGTAGAGCTATTGTGGTATCTGACATGGCGCGATACCTTATGTCTTCAAGTTTTCTACAACAGCAATTATATTTCCGTGGAGCTCAGGGAACTCCGGCAGTTTTGGCACCGTCCACCCTGGTTCCCTCAGGCCACGGAACTTCGGCAGTTTTGGCACCGTCCTTCCTGGTAGAGCTATTGTGGTATGTATATATGCAAGTATCTATGTATGTATGTATGTATCAGGCTATTTATGGCACCTTATAAGAACCTCTCGATGCGCAGATGCCGTCAACAGATGCCGTCAACCGCTGGTCAAATGACGTTCTTTACGCGAGAGTAGCAGAATATGTAACCTATGCCTATTTTCGTGAATGGTACCAAGGTGGTGAATGAGCTAGATGCTTGCGTATTCTACTACTGTCGAGGAATCAGACTGTACTCTAGGGATTGGTCAAGTTGGCCAATTTGTGTGAAAAGTCTCCACACGTCAGCAATTCAAGAACAATTCATGATTAAATAATTGAAATGCAGCGAGGAAGAGAGAATGGCGGCGCACCGTTATAATGATGTATACCGCAGACACAGTTCCACCAGGAGTGACTGGATTCAACCGTCCGATGTGCAGACCTTCACGTGAAAGACTATAGCACAGAGTAAGTAGTTTTTAAACATAAGACTCATTGTCTTCAACTTTGTTTTCCAACGTCGCCTGATCGACTCCCTGATTCTACGGTCTGTGTCATCCCAGCGAGTCCACTGTATAATGAATATTGATGGGGTTTTTTTTACATCAAGCCAGAATCAATTGATGGTATGATCGAGCAGTAATTGTTATTTTTATTGCTCTATAGTTTCGTTGCTAGATATGAACTTGGATAAATTTTGTGCTTTCTGTCTTCTTTTACGGCGCACTCTATGTGACTTAATTCTAATTCCGACTCGCTGTATTACTCTTAGTTCCACTCGAAACCTGTTTAGTTTTCAATTCTTTGTCTCTTTCGCAATGTCTTTCTCGTTTTCTTTCTGTTTTACACTACTGCTGTTGTCTTACTTTAGGTCGTTTTCGGCCAAATGTATCACATTTGGCACAACACACATAAGCTACAAACACAGAAACACGTACAGGCAAACAAACAAACACACAAACCCGCGCGTACACACACACAGACACAAATACACACACCTATGGACACTCACACATATTAGATATATATACATAATTTATGTATATATATATAATTACATTTGGGTAGTCCATTCATTGCAAGTGTCTCAAACAGTTTTGTTTTCCATCTGGGCGTATAGTATCCGGATATTCTTTAACTCAAATGGGAATAGCATGTACCCATTCACCACCAATCCACCAATCCATCTATCTATCCATCCGTCCGGGCCATACGTTCACCCTTCCAGCCAACCATCCACCAACCCATCCATCCATTTACCATTTCATCTTCCCACCCATCTTTGCCTTCCATCCATCAATCGGTCAATCTGTGGCGTACACCGTTCGGACGCTACCAGGTCGCGCAACGGTGTCGGCTCCAGCCCTCTTCTGTGTCTGGAGCCACTCGAGTCACTTCTAAGTCGATTTTTAGCATAGCCTGACTGTTCTCCATCTCTTCCTATCGTAGCAATGACTGTCAGAGGAGAATCGGGGCTGACCGTTTCTCTAAAAGAGGCAACAGTATATGACTCTGTCTCGGGATCAGACTCTATCTCTTCCGCGGTCGCCGGATGGGCAACGTCCTCAGGATGGCCTTTATTCAGAACAGGGTTCGCTCCTTTACCGACCGGAGTCTTCCCTTTCTTGTTTGTCCGCTTAGAGACGGTTTTCCTCTTTCTCTCTACCTGACCTGAGCTTCGTCGTATCCTTCTACACCTCGTAACTCTTAAACAATCGCCAACAGGGGGCATCAAACGTTCTCCCTGTTCCGGAGAGCAGAAATATTTGTAAAAAGTCCCTTCCTCACTTTGCCATAGGCAATACTGGTCACTGATCTTAACATCGCGTTTTTCCAGACACTTAACCACCGGATATCGCACCTTCCACTCACCATGTACCTCTCGCTCCATGTCCGTGTGTGGCATACCGGCCTCACACGTATAAATTATCATGCACCACGATTGACCGTCCTCTGCGTTTTGCAGTTGTCCACCAACACCGTAATATATACTGAGACTTCGGGAAAACTCGGGGAGTATCTATGACCACGTTAGGTAGCCAAGAAGAATATTTATCGAAAAACCGTAATACAATCAAGAAGAGATATCGCGGGGAAACCGCGATTAAAGATACTGCGATCAGACACGCAAGTAAAGATATCGCGGATAACCGCGGGAGTAAGTATGACCACGTTAGGTAACCAAGTATATATATTACAGGAAAAGAATATGAGGAAACACCCGCAATTATTGAGGTCTTCGGCACCAGTCACGACCGTTTCTTGTAATCGTCGTAAGCACCTATAGGGACCTTCCCCGTATTTATCGAGCGTATCCACTGGGAAACTTTCCCCCTATTTATCGAACGTATTCAATGGAAAACTTTCCCCGTATTTGCCAACGGTTCCACCGGCCTCTCTCTCGGTCTGTAAGGTTGCTACTACGGGAATCTAGCCGGCTTGTATCTCTAGTGGCCACCCCAATTTTCTCGGTGTCGGTCACCGGAACTTTCGATTGCGGCCACACAAAACTTTCACGTATTCAACAACCTGCAGGACAACGGCAGGATTAACTATGACCGGTCTAGGTAGCCAACATTTATAGTTCTTGGTTACTCTCACGGTCTGCGCGGTCGGGGATTTTTCCCAGTCTAACTCTCTGTCGGCCGCCGAGGCCTCTCTAGGTATATGCGGTCGGTCTCTTCTGGGACTCACCCAGTCTGTATCACTCTGCAAAACTCTCACGGTCTGCACGGTCGAGGATTTTTCCCAGTCTATCTCTCTGTCGGCCGCCGAGGCCTCTCTCGGGATATGCGGTCGGTCCCTTCTGGGATTCACCCAGTCTGTATCACTCTCGGCCACCCGAGATCTTTCTCGGTCTATACTAACGACTAACCCGGGCTTTACCCGGTCTTTACACAGACCTGTGATTTATTTATATCACTGTTGGATCTTCCCGAGGAAACAACCTCACAATCGGCTGCAGACTTTCTCGCGATCGATGACAGGGTGGGGCCCCAGCCCTATCAGATCGGCAGAGTCGGTCTCAACACCAGGCGCTCGGCTGTAGCTCGGACTAGTTTTTGGACGCCCTCTCGTCCGCAACTATATTTTTTCGCAACTTGCCGTGAACCAGGCTTTGAACGAACGCTCACCGACCACACGGGTGTGCGGTATTAATCGCTAACCAAAGAATTCAATGCACCGTATATGCAGAGCAGTCGTCACCACTCTACAATATAAGCGACGCACCGCATGTCAGGCTATACTCAACCCGATTCATGCGTCTGCACGCTATGCACAGAGCTACAAACCGCCGATCGGTCTTCCCTCCAATACCAACACTGTAAGAAAATGTACATAAATTATGGCGAGCCGATTATTTACGAACAAATTCTTTAATCCAAGCCTTGTGGCCTGTCCGCCACAAATCGATCCATCCCATCAATCAACTTATCGATCTTAACCATCAATAATCAATCCAGCCATCTATCCATTCATCTGATCTGTCTTTTATTCTCTGCCTTCCTATCTATCTGTCTGTCTGCCGGTCTATTATTCTGTCCGTATGTTTGACTGTCTGTCTATCTGTCTCTCTGTCTGTCATTCTGTCTATCTATCTATCTATCTATCTGTCTGTCTGTCTCTTTCACTCTCTCTTTCTGTGTCTTTCTTTCTCTGCCTTTATCCTATTCCTTCTGTCTGCCTCTCTCGCTTGCTGTTACTCTATCGCTGACCTGTCTTTTTGCCTAAAATTCTCACCTATGGGCAGTGATTTCACTTACTCTTTAATTCACTCTTTCATTCACTCTTTCGAAATATCTTTTCTTCATAGGCCTAATTAAGCTTTTATTTCCAATCTTTCTGTTGCTCTTTCTAAGTATTCTCATGTCTTTGATTTGCCTCTTGTCGCGTTGCAGACAGTGTGTCTTTCATTTTCATCCAAGTAAAAGCAAATTACTCAGATTGACAAAATTTTAAAATTGGATTTTCGTGGGCAATGCCAAACTGGCGATGAAATTTTACTGCTTGGGGGCTGATGTGAACGGACTACGGAGACCCTTGCCACCACTTCCACGTGGTGGTCTCTAGGCATGGTCAATCCAGCTGATTGACTGCATGGCAAAGAGTGGCATAATGTAATGTAATGCAAAGTAAATTTTAGCAAATTTCTCAGCGCCCATAAAATTCACGTCAGGGAGACCAGCTTACTCACCGGCGCTGTAAGCAGATAAGTAGATTTTAGCATGAATCGTTTACAGGAAATGTAATGTAATGTAATATACAGGATGCCAACTTGGCCAACCTTCCTTGGCAAAATAAAGAATTAACACCAGCCTATCAGAGGACTAAACTGATTCAAAAAGGCCTAGTGCAAGACCATGTTTTTGTGGGTAGGTTTTATTAATGAAAGTTCGCGAACTGCTCAGGCAACCGACTGACAATCCTAAAGATCCTATTTTTGTCTGAATTCCCATGAGACCCATCGCATACGTAATTACGTATTTAGCTTTTTTTCATAATTATTATCTAATCCAACTAATCTACATAATCTATGCGCGCGTCTATTTAGATAACAACATTTATTCATATGTACAATTGTACATGCAACAATTATAACAAAGCATTATATAATGTTGTTCACATATTTAGTCATACATTAAAACCTGCTTTTGGACTCTGAGAAAATAATGCGTTGTAGGCCTACTATAAAACAAATGAAACGATTAAAGATACACAAAGAGACGGTTAATTCTGTTGCTTTGGAGGCTGGAGTAAAATCGAGTAGATCATTGAATCAATCGACGTCTAAGAATCGTATGTATGCTCAGAAACTCCACTGGTTGCACTCTGCCAGTGCCAGTCCCAAGCCTGGATAAAACAGGAGGGTGACGCTAATGATCTTTGTTATCACAGTGTCGTTAAACTGCGACAACCATCCAACTACTCAGAAACTGGATTTGTGTGGTCTGACATGGCGCATGTCAGTGCAAATGGATCAGTCTCCTCGGACCGCCATGCTTTCTCTGCCTTCTTCTCTATCTTGTCCACCCCGCAGTAGCATGAATCTATGTGGGATAAAGTCAAATTAATTTTTAAAAATGGGCCTATAGTCTGGGTAATTCATGCTCATACTACCAATAATTTTATTTCAAAATGTACGACTAAATATACTCCGCAAACCTGTAGGCTTACTACTTGCAACATCGGTTGGAAAAATCTAAAATTTTACAATTAGGAGATATGGAATTGACAAGGAAAAGTTGGAACTGATGAAAATGGATGTATCCCAATGTTGAAAACAGCGACGCTTTTGGATGGATGGATGGAGTATGCGATAGATTTAGATGAACGAGTCGTCGATGATTTCGTATGTATTGAGATTCTCATAGTCCCCAACCACCGTGCTGTAGATATTGTTAAGGGCAAGGGCGTCCTCACTAAGAATTGGCTTGAAGCTGCTCGACCGGTTGGCAGCCGCTCGATTGAAAGGCGACGATGACGATGATGTACCCTCACCCCCGTCATCGCTGCACGAAGTCGTCGACCCTCCCCCTACGCCGCCGACGCTGCCCAGAACCCCCTCGAAGGGACTGTAGTTGTAGGAGTTGATGCCACGATCGGCAGGTGGAGCCACCACTAAACGTTTCTCCAAAAGCAAACGATTCCTAAAAATATCAAAAATTACATGGAGTATAATTGGGTTAAGCTTATAATATTTTTATAAATATGCATATATGCATACGTGTGTGTATTTTAATAAATTTATGTAGCGCACTAAAAACCGTATGGGCTACTTAGATCGAGTTAAGTTCTTCTCAGAGGACCACAGTGAACGATACAGGATCATCAGAAGAAGGTTCATTTTAAGGCGAGGTTTAGATAGATATGAGAAGGTAGGTTATGCATTTCTGACAGTGTAGCGATCGAGCAGCAAAATTGGGATAACATATGATATCAGTGAGGCCCATTCCTTCTTCGTACGTTATCCATTTTTTATATGAAATATAAGACAAGAACCGTAAAGAACAAGAACAACGAAATTATTTTAAAGGGTGTTATAATATTTTAATTTATACGGCTATATGATATCAGGGTTGAACAAGCATAAGTTCAGCTTGACAGCAAATGTGAGAATATTTTAGCGTTGAATTACTGGTGTCTCTTCTGGCCCGAATTGAGGTAGACAGATTCCTAGAATTTATTGGATTGAGCGCCGATGCAGATGCGTCCAGATAGGAGGGTCCGGAGGCAAATACCTCCAATTTCAGGTGGGGGATATTTGTTGCGTTTTGGGGGATATCTTGCTCCTCTGGCACTTGCGACCGGGGTTTGCCTCCATCATTCAGGGGGGATTGACGTCACTGCTCCGGTGGTTTAGTTGACCTCTCCTGCTTAGATATCTGATTCGACTGGATTAAAATATCTTTAACTTACTTATACGCTTAATTACGTAATCTTAGCTTTGATGATGAAATGTTTCAAACACATAATGCCATCGATAGTTCAACAGTCGTCAAGGTAGTTGTACGCGCCTACTCACTTCTCTGCTGTCTACTCATCGCCCCGCCCACCCCTACCCCACCTCACCCCAACCCAGGTGGTGCCATACTCTGCCTCCTCGTCTGTGTTATAAGACAAAATTAATAATTGAAAGGATGGAGTTCTCTGGCAAGCAATTAATTGCATCTAATTAAATGCTCTCTGTCCCTGTCACTCTCGTATCTCTGTCTCTCTCTGTCTCTCTCTGTATGTCTTTGTCTTTCTGCCTGCGCTTTCTGCTTCTTCCCTTAATCTTCAAGTTCTCTGCCTTCGACCAATGGCGAAATTCCCCTCGATGCCAGATGTTCTTCCTTCAGTCTCTCAATCCGCACATTGTCTCCAGAATCAGACAAATCATCATCATCATCGTCATTCCCTCATAGTTCGGTTAATTGTGTAGGTGTAAAAGTTATCGGATACCTGGCTCTCTTCGCCTTGACCACAACAACGCCAATTGTGATGACAATCGTCATAACAACAACTCCAACGACGACTACGACTATAACGGTCACAACGGTGGCGTCTGAAGAGCAATGGAACACATAAGTCAGTAAATTCAACATAGTTTGAGTTAGCATAATACGAGCGTTTGTATCGACGCGAACAGCAAAGCGAAAACATGGAAAGACATTCCAAGACTTTCATTTCCCAAGACTGATGGGGGTTGACTTGCCCAGGAATTGCTGAAACTTACTAAACGAGTCTGTTCAGTATCGCCACTAGAATACGAATCTGGATTTAATAGCCTACAATTGCTTAATAACACAAGAGCTTATGGCAGTAAAGGTCGTTGAAATATGTTATTCTCAGTTCTCTCACTATAAGTTTATGCTAAAGCGAATTGACTAGCTTTAATACAACATTCGGATATTCAGAACATTACACATGTACACCAGGTATCGGCTCAGTTGACAGAAGATCAGATAAAAGGCGAAGACGATTAGTCTCCTTTTTAAATCAAAGTTAACAATGACTAGCATTGAATGCGTGTGGTTGAATACCAGCGCTCATTGATTTAATTCTGTTAACGAGTCTTCCGAGTATGAATTATGGTTGCCTGCATAAATTGAGCTCCAGAGTTGATACCTGATATTGAAGGTGTGATCTTGATAGGAACGGTTTCATCTCCTACGGCCCCTGACATTCCTTCACCAGCAGCACCAGTCGTCGTTACAGTCGACTGGATTCTACCACCAACCGATGACGTCAGTGGCATTGTCTTTGTTCGTCTGGTGCCAACCGGTTCTATCACCTTCGATGACGTCATTGGAGTCGCAGACGACGTTATACGTGATTGTGGCAGCAAGACGGTCTTTGAAGTTGCCGCCGTTGTCTGAGGAGGCATCGAAATTCGTGACGCTATCACAGAAGAAAAATATGTACATAATAAATGTAAATATTTCGCTGTCCTAGACACTGTCAGAGTCTATCACTCAATCTCATACCCGTGCCTGTGCTTATACCTAAGCAGGAGTATGCACACTGATATATATATATATATATATATATATATAATTAGTGTATAGCTAAGAGTAATTGCTTTGAAGCTATCACGTGATCCAGTTGCTATGTATACTTATATATGATAAGCCTAGAATATATGCCTGTAAGCTGTCACCTAATTCCTTCATTCATTCGGGAATTTATATAACGCCCCTACAATGAAACGACTCAGAGGTGCTCCCGACTCTAACGCACCCAAAAAGAATAGCTATGGGTTCCGTGAGGAGTTTAATATCGCGTGCCAGGGTGTAGACGCAGCTCTAAGAGAAAACTATCCAGGTCCTGCCTCAGTAAAAGCTCGATTCTGCTTAGTTGCGGAACGAGCGAAAGGAACCAAGAGAACTCCTTGTCCGCGGAGAATAGAGAAGACGCCCTGGGATTCCTGGAGTTAAACAGCAGAGTTAACGAAAATAAAGAGGCATGGATCTGGTGACAGCGTCGAACCAAAACAGCTACTCTGTACTCAGTGCGCTGGCAGATATGGAGCCAGTGAAGAACCTCTAGCACGTAGCTGGAGACGTGGCCATTCTTGCGAATATGTCCAATGAAGTGCACTGTATTGCGCAAGACAAGCATTCTATTCGGCTCGATGAGAGGCCAGAGTAGAGCGATAAGCAATTATCAAGTTGAGCTGTGATGAAATAATGGACTCAAGTATGAGTGGCAGCAGACGCAACAGATAACATTACGAAGCTGACGCAGCTGATACTAGCAGTCCTGAGCAACACGATGAAGGAGTGGAGCGAAAGTGAGCCCCAGATCCAACTGGACATCGAGGTCAGGGTCCGCCGTGCTTGAAATGACATAATCAGGAAATTCATACGTCAGAGTGATTACGCCAAGTTTAGCAGGCTGCTTTAGAGAACCAAGTCAGATCATTTTGGTGGTTAGATCAATTCAAGCGCAGTCGATTAGACGACACCGATGTTTCTAGAGCCTCCATGGTCCATCTGAGGACCCGAACCGTTAAGATTGAATGGTA
The DNA here is from genome assembly GCA_959347315.1 of Bimastos eiseni. Classification (NCBI taxonomy): domain Eukaryota; kingdom Metazoa; phylum Annelida; class Clitellata; order Crassiclitellata; family Lumbricidae; genus Bimastos; species Bimastos eiseni. The sequence continues at coordinate 9,097,814 of OY365808.1, read as the reverse complement.
GACAGCGAATGTACGCTTCTGGACAAGCAAATGTCAGAATTAGACATTCTTATTTGTGGAGTAGACTATATAATTATTTAACATGACAGCATCACTCAGTGAACGGTAAGCACATGTTAACCAAATATTCTTTAAAGTAGGCATAACTCTGTACATTTTTAAAAGCGACTAAAAGGGCGAGAAATGCAACACAGTGACGATAATAAGCGAAAGAAGAAGATGGTGTTGACAAGGATAACAACGATAAAAAATTATGTTGATGAGAATAATGATGATAATTATTTTGATGATGATGGTGATGGTGGAGATGATGATGATGATAATGGTGGTGATGATGATGATTATGACAATGAAGATGATGCGGAGAATGAAGATGAATATAAGAAGTAACATAGTGACAGCATTAAATAGCGATAAGCCTAATTGTAAGATGTAGTAATTTATTCATTCATTCTGAAAATTTATATAGCACCCCTTTAACAACCTACACAGGAGCGCTCCCAGCCCAGCCAAGTATTCGTCATGTTAAACATCACAGTTTGGTTAAGAAGTTGGACATCATAATTTGGTTACATTTTAATGACACCCTATCTAAATTTTGGCTTGAATTAACACTCAGATATATGTGAAAACAATCAGCCAAAGGAAGCCAAAGGAAACATTGTCCAACTGTTCACGCCTTTAATAAATGTTTCAGCAATTATAGGCAGCGCTTCGTTGGTTAAAGCTTGAATGAGCAACAACACATTGCCGCAGCTTCTAAGAACTCAGCGAAAATTTTCAAGAAAGCTCGATTGATCGCGAACATTTCTTTATCTCTTAGCAGCCGCGTTTTTCTCTTTTCCTCATTATTATCAGCATTCATATCCCAGGCATTCGTCGCTTATCTCTGTTGGCTCACTCGCGCAGACACACACCCAGTAGAGCAGCTAATCGCTCGAACACAAAATCGTTCGCGTGCGTAGACATATTTCAAGAAGCGAATATTGTCTTCACAGGAAACTCGATTGCATTCCTTAAGGAGAAAAGGTCAACCTGCGATATACCAGAAACCGAAGACAACTCGAGAACAATCGGTGTCCATGAATCACCGAACACTCAAAGAAGATAAAGATGGTATCACCATGCATAAATTGAAATTTAGAACTGATTAGCAAAGACATGCATGCGGGTGCAGACAGATCGTTCGGTTAGTCGCTCACGCAAGTCATATAGGAGATTTTAGTAAGTTACCGATTTGTCACAGATTGACGGCTGCTCTCGGACCTGCAACCAACTATATGTATACATATACAAGTATAGTCTATATTAGCGTCTTTATGAAAATGAAAGCAGAAAGGAGAGAAAGTTTCATTGCAAAACAGTCTACAACCTCCTTTCTTTCATGCTTAAGCTTACTTCATTTCGCAAAGTAATAAACTACTTATCGTACCTTTATAGATACCAGCCCGTTACCTTTTTGCTTGCCATAAAACCCAACGCTTCCCTCCGATACATGTCTAGGCTAGTTTGAAAGCACCTTATAGAGCCGTTGCGAAATCCTGTGGGCTAATATTGAACATGTGTGTTCAAGTGGGGAACATTAAATTACATTACCCATACTGTATCATATTGAATTGCATTGGATACCATATAATTTACTAATACTGTACGTTGTTAAGGCATCCTTATTGCAACTTCAATGCCTTGCTAAACGGAAGAGGGAAAGTTATGTAATAATGTTTGCCGATAGCTACCATTTGACGTGGTGACACTGAAGTGAATTTTCTCTGCTACGACATTCGTGGAGATTGTCACAACTGCTCGATCTGCCAATGACCTATTCTTCTGACTACAACAGGTAGCCGCTGTAGCTCGATTGGTCCCATGTTGAGTGTTTTTGGCGATCACTGAAACTTCATTAACCGTTTCTATGATTGAATTCGCAGTTGATTCATCTGTAGCCCTTACACTGGATAAAATTATTGTGTTCGGTTGCGTCTTAATGACGGATTCTGTTAATGAAGTGGTCTCAGCTGCTGTGTTGGACGTCACTGGTTCGGAATAACCGAGAGACGGGACCATCTTCGGTTTAGGGGGGAAACTAGTTTTGACGGTTGATTCAACGGAAGTCGCTTGTGCGGAACTTGGTTCAATCGTGAAACTATTTGTAGTAACGAAACTCGATCTAATAGAAGACTCCGCTTCTGAAGTGCTCAATGATCTTGGTTCAGTCATGGAACCGTTAGTTGTTACTAGATTTGATTCAGTGGAAGCCGTTTGTTCTGAGGTGCTCGTCGATGACACAGATCTTAGCTCAGTCACGGAACTATGAGTAGTCACGGGGTCTAACTCAACAGGGTCCACAGAAGCGTTTTTGGTGAACAGTTCCGATATGAAATGCGTGGAAATGCTGGCAACGTCTTGAACTGTTTTATTTGCACTTTGTTTGACTGACACTGTTCTGCTTGTTAAACCATCAGAAGACTGACTCTGAGCTTCCTCCGTTGAGTATATTACAGCAACTGACGAATCATTGTGCGCCTTACTAGAAGATTCTGTTGTATTGTGAACAAATGGTGAACCAGTTGTTGGTGTATCAGGAAGTGGTTTTAAAGTATCCGTAGGAGAATGCTGTGAAGCGTATGATTTGAAAGGAGTGTGAGTGGATATTGTAGACGCTATTGTTGTAGTAATAGCAGAAGGTGTTGGAGTAGAAATTGATACCTGGGTAGAAGTGAGAGTAGATGGCGTTGTTGTGATCAATGTTGATGAAGTGGATGTAGGTAGGCCTATTACAGTAGTTGTATTGACCATCAAAGTAGAATGTTTCATAGCAGTGTATATTTCATTAGATGACGCATTGCTTGAAGTTGGTTTTGTATCGGTGGAAGCTAGTGTAATGATGGAGGTCACAGCAGATGGTATTATTTTGGTAGAAGTAGACGTCTTAGTAAATACTGTTGTAAGTGGTGTCGTAATGGTTGATGCTGGTTTTAGTGTGGTAGAAAGTGGCTTAGTCGTCGAGCTAATAGAAGATGGCATGGTAAATGTGAATGTAGATATTTTTGTAGATGACTTTGCAGCTGACGTCATAGTGGTAGAAGTTGGTCTAAATGATGTGATAGGCTTACTGAAAGTAGCAGCTGTAGTAGTAGTAATAACACTAGTCACTGATGGAGGGGAAGATGGCGTTGTTGGAGCAATTGTTGTTTCCATAGTAGGGGTTGAAGGTTGTGTAGCAGTGGATACTAGAGTGGATCGCGTAGTAGATTGTGAAATAGTGGTAGTAGCTGCTGCAGTGGTAAGGGTTGGTTTAGACATAGGAATTGTAGTAGATAGTTTTGTAGATGGTAATGCAGTTGTGGTGGTGGACGAAATGAGCCTCGTTGTCGGTCTACGTCTACTTCTTGTAGTTCTCTTCTGTTTTGTCGTTCTGACGCGAATGGTCGTCGTTCTTACCGAAGCTGTTGAAACTGCAACATTTCAAGATTATGAGTAACTATCGAAAAGCCAGCTTAAAGTTGCAAGTCTGACACTCTGCAAGGAAACATTAAAACATTTTATTATTTACAATAAGAATATAAAAGTTGCGCAACAGTTAGCCAGCATGCGGAAATACATTTATAAGAGGTGCTTCTGGTTTTGATGTCTAGGAAAATAGAAATCACACGCATTTTGAAATGCAGACTTGTTGTTAGTGTTCTGAATTTGTGTCTCAATAGCTACAGTTGAAAAAAGACATTCTTCTATATAAAAGGCATGCTTCTACTGCAGTTAGTTCAAGGATTATTTGTAGAAATCTGTCATGCACTGAAGAACACTAGAACATAAGATATTTGCGGAACATGCATAATTCTGCAATAATTTTGGATTTGTTAATAATTTGTTAAGTATGACGCTTTGTTTAATTATTTGAATATAATAAATCTCCTTTCAATTTCAATATGTCCGAATAATTGAACAAATGAATAGCATCATAGTGAATTTGTTTCTGGTATCATGAATTATGTTAATTATTTTAATTTACAATCTGACATTTGCCGTTTATACTTAAAGTTGACTTTAAGAGTAGGCCTACCCATGCAATTTAAATTTGAAACTTTCCATCTCAAAACATCGCCTCTTTTCAATTGAACGTTATTTCTTTGATGGTGAAAGAGATTCTAAAACAAATGACATTCTTATATTTATATTTGCTATAATTATGTATATACCAGAAAAAAATAAAGTCTAAGTATAACAGACTCAAACTTTAGCCTAATATAAAGAAGGTGCATGCGAAAGTATGACTATACGAAGGTCGTTGGTATCGTACGTATACCAGACGGTTCGCCAGTTCGGCCTACCTTGTCCATTACCGATGTAGCAGATGATGCCATTTAGTCGATCAAAGACATCGATTGGATATTGGTTCTGTATGTGTTTGGTCTGAAGATTCAGTTTCCTCACGGATCTGAACAGAGAATTACATCGCATTTAAAACTTTGAATGTCAAAGGGAAGTCAGGTGTTCCTCGATTCTGGTCAAACCAAAAAGTTTAAATTATGCTCTTGAAACACATTGCCAATGGACATGCTTAACTTCATATTAAGTCACATACATATTTATTTTATATGCAACAGCCACTATGTAACGCTAAGGTGTTGGCAAGTACAGGGTCTAACAACGAGTGCAAGAAGAGTATGGAATGAATGATTGCAACAGTCTGAAGGAATACTTCAGCCTGCGGAACATAAATAATCATTTTAACAAACTGTATCAGCAGGCTACATACATATAAAAAACAGAATTAACTTTAAACGATAAGATTAGATATTAGTATAATATAATAAAATGTGGATTAGATATACATAAAACGAACTGCTTACATGCTCTACGACGATATTGAATTTAGACTTTGCTCTGACACTGTTTCGTTATACCGTAGGCATGTGTGACCAACGACCAAAGCACAGGCACTAATCACTACCTTGAACAGCTTACTTTAGTCTAAGCTAAGTTGTTTCAGTACTATGGGACATATAATATTATGTCAGTTGTAAGGGAAAACCTATATTTCTCCTCACGGCACTCGACAGCTCCACGAGGCCTAAATAAGAGCCCTCTAATGTTGAACATGAAGAGCGGCTCATAAACCTTGATTCTGTCATAGCGATAATCACGGCAAGTCATTTGATTATTTAATCACCTATCCAGCCATCGTATAAAGATGATATCTATAAAGTTAAAATTTGTGTGTTACTTCACGGAATCAAGTTGATATCTATAAACTTAAAATCAGTATGTTACTTCACGGATAGAGTTAATGGATCCACTCTATAAAGCAACTCGTCTATCTCTGAATACTATATTGACTGATCTGGTTGTACTCGCTTTTGTTTTCGATCGGTGATGTAGAGATGGGGAGGACTGAGGGCGAAGTTGAAGTACGATGCGTTTGTGGCTGTTTCGCTCAGAACCACCTGTCTCCTGATCGAACCCACTAAACTGATGCTTTCGATGCGATGATACCACGCATCACCCCAGTACAGAATCTTCTCTACAAAATACAGAGCACCATTCTGATGTCTACCTTTAAGCGAAGAAGTGAAGGCAGTCCTATACGTAACAAGAGATCATTGGCAGACGGCTTCCATCTCGAGAGTTCAAAATGAACATCTCGTGAGTTCATTATGGACATCTAGAGAGTTCAATATGAACATCTCGTGAGTTCAATATGAACATCTCGTGAGTTCAATATGAACAAATCGTGAGTTCATTATGAACATCTTGAGAGTTCAATATGAACATCTCGTGAGTTCAATGTGAACATCTCGAGGTTTCAATATGAATACGATAGGCCTACTTCTGTAAGAACACCTTCTTATCTGCATGCGGATAGCTCAAATTTTAATTCAGTACAGGCTCACATAATATGATATATAAATGACTGACTTGTGTGTGAATGTATATGCAATGCATGTATATATGTAGGCGTAAATATGCAAGTGTGTAGACCTAGGCATGCTTTTTTATCCATGCAAGTACATATACGTGCTTATGTGTGTGTTCATGTGAGTATGGATGCATAATGCAAATTATAGGCCTAAATGTGTTTGCATCTATGTATGATGTGCATTGTGTATGTAAGGCAATGTATTCAATGTATACCTATGTGTATGTATGTACGCATATATACGAGCGTGTGCATAAGTGAACTTAATAAAATTGTACATGTAATACATTTATTATAATGTGCTAATAAATAACCTTATAATTAAGTTGTATTTGATCATTAGGTGTCGTCTTTCGTTGAGTTTGTCTACCACCAGGATACAATGACCCTTTCCCTCTACTCACATAATTCAATAGGTTGGAACACTGTCTTCCCAAAAGTACAACAATATAATCGCTAAGAAATGTCCCTATAAGTTGAAGTTCATGGTATAGGCTCCCAGAAGACAGGAATAGCCTATCTTGCATATGTGGTCTGCTTCAACATAGCATAAGGTCGAACATTACCTTCGATATTAATGGCGAGTGCATTTGGCCACTTTATTTCCGAACTCACTAGGACCGTTCTTCCGCTTCCATCGTCCATTCGCGCGCGAATTATGGCTGGAGTTGATCCCCAGTCGGTCCAATACATAAATCTACAAGACAAACGGCAGATGGTTGGGTTTCGCCACTTTGAGAACCAGCAGAGTGAGTTTACTGCTGATCGGGAAGTATTGTCCTACGACAATCTCTTATATACGCCGAGCGAACAAATCCCGTGGAGAGAAGCCCTACGCTTTTGGCTGAGAGGCTTTGTCCAGGGGCAAATGTCCTACACTCGTAATATACACTGTGAGTGGAAAAATCGATCCCACATAAGCCGTCAATAGCTTATGTTATTTAATTACAAAATGTATATAAAATGAAATTTTAATCTCTATTGTAAGAGATAACGATATTTGAAATCATGGACGCAGATCCAACAGTGTACAGATGGACATACGGGGAAAGTAGATTGAGTGCACAGAAGGACATATGGGGTCACGAGATTAAGCGTACAGGTGGACATACAAAGACAGGAGATTAAGTGTACAGATGGACATACGAAGACAGGAGATTAAATGTACAGAGGGACATACGGAGACAGGAGATTAAGTGTACGTACGGGAGAGGAGATATATGTACAGACAGAAATACGGGGACAGGAGGTAAAGTCAGTGGAGCGAAGTTCGGGAGCATCGGATCATTCCTAGACGTGGTCATCCATGGCTGGATTGAACCGATCGGAGCCGTCGATGGAATGTGTGTTGACTTTTTTAAAGACACCGTTCCATATCGAAGATGATTTGGTGTCGCCCTCCTCCTTTCTCAAGGCTTGAGACTGGCACTGTCATAGTCCAAACAGTGGATGTATCAGCAATGTTCTTATCGCAACTGTTGTGAGCCTAAACTCTGCGTAACAACTGGTGACCAGAGATAAATCGGTTAGCACAGGAACTCGTGCACCTGATACGTTGTTTGCAGCGGTTGCTTTTTTTTACAACATTCCACTCCGCCTAATGCTCTGGTTTTGTCAGCATTTAACTTCACCAGCTACAGGACCCATATATGAATGAGCTTAGTGTTCTGCCTTGTTTGCCTCAGCGCCAATCAATTCGACGAAAATAAACACTGCCAAGAGAGAGTATAGCACAGTAACAGCTGGTATTATGCATCCTGCTCGAAAATCAGGCGTGTTAACGCGTGCGAGCGCAATACATTTAGGCCTACATTTAGGCCTACATTTAGGCCTACATTTAGGCCTACACAGAGCAAACGATACACTGAGAGATACATGTAGATGGGGGGAGAGGCAGAGAGAGGCAGAGAGAAAGACCTCGTTGCTTATCGCTTATCCAAGTTCTAAATGGGGACTTGTAGAACTTCATTACACAGCAACTTCGTCTTGTGTATTGGCATTTCACAGACGCAAAGTTAATTTGGCAATTCCGCAGCAGACATAAAATGTCTGTCCACATTTACTCTGACATTGTCCCAGTCCCTCTCTTAGCTGCTGCTGCTGCGGCGGCTGCTGCTGCTGATCTTGCCTCAAGACAAGGCATGGTTTAGATGGAATGGAAAGACTGCAGCAGCTGCTCGCAACAGAACCATTATGGCCTCGAGCCATTTATCAGATGTTTTCATTCTTAGACCTTCATGCCATTGCTATGTATATATATATATATAAACGCTTTGGACTAAAGACACAGTTTGGCATACTATGGCACACTATGGCAGAATCTTTTGACAAACATCTTGAGAGGGTCCCTAAAAATACACCTCTGCATCAATGCGCTCACCAATTTTTACGCTTTTAATCCGAAGACGTTACAGTACGCTTTGTTATATTTTACCAAATGCAGCTTGCAGTTTTGCCTTTGATCCAACAAAGCTGACGATAATTCAAGGCATGCTTTAAGTGGAATGGGCTGATCACCACATTCCTCTATGATCCAAGAGATAAGTAGTTGAGGGAAACATGTCTAAATGGAAACATGTCTAGAATGATGGAAACCACTCGGAACCAATCAGTCTACCACTGGCGGGGCTGCAGTGATGCAGAATGCAGATTTCGCTAATAGACAGACAGGAATTTGATTGGTTAACTGCACAGTGGCGCCGGTACGCGGATGCAATAGACAGATTTGCATCTACCTGTTGCGTAAACAAACTCTGTGGTTAAAGTCTGACATGTGACCTCATGCCGCGTTAACTTGTCAGCGTTGGCACTCAGTGTACTAAGTTATATGTGATGCGTCCTTGTAGCGGTATAGTCGCGTTACGGCGCCATATAAATTGTCTTTATTATTATTATTATTATTATTATTATTATTATTATTATTATTATTATTATTATTATTATTATTATTAAGTGCTGAATACTCTAAGTCTAAGAGTCTTTGTCTATCTAGTGTCAGGTCTGTGTCATGTTCTTTAATGTTCATCATCATCTGACTGACCAAAATAACTGGCAATGTTTAATGTCATAAATTATTTTGTGACTTAGCGTATACTTTCATGGCGTTTATCGGTTCCGCTGAAATGCACTATTGTGTTATACACTATGTAGTATTATTAAGATATCTTGAAGGGTGCTATATAAATACTCGATTGCATAACATTGCATTGTATTGCATGCTACAGCACCAAGTCAGTAATACAGGGACGTCAAAAAGAGTACAAAGACAGTGTATTAGAAAGGGGTTCAACAGATGCTAATGCGGAACATGACTATAATATCCAGATGCACTGATTGACCTGTTGGTTGTGTCAAGAACGATGGATCTCGGTTGTCCTTGTTCTCTGAGGATGACGCTGTTGTTGGCTCCGTTGAGAGACATCGCACCTATCAGTCCGTCAAACTTTCCAGTGGCGTTCGATATACAGTAGTAGAGCTTATTGTTCGCCACATCCAACGCCAGACCCTCGAGCACACCGACTAACACACGACAGCGACACCAACGATAACGATGATCATGACAACGACGACGACGATGACTACGATGATGATGACGACGATGACGACAATGATGATAGTGATGATGATGATGATGATAACGACGACGAAGCCTACGATGATTACAATGGCGATGACGACGACTGTGACGCGCGACACTCTGGACGATGGCGCTATATAAAAGTCATCGATCGATAGCAGAGGCGTAGGAGGACTACTGATGAGAATGTCTACCTGAAACCTCAGAGGAGAGACATCAATGGACTTTACCTGAAGCAGACGGCCTCAATACAGACGACGAGAATTATGCAAAGATCATCGGGGTGTCAAACAACGAAACCTGATACCGCGAGGCAGGTGTCAGAGACGACTGTCCCTTCCATCTCTACGACCCACAGACAAGAAATTCATGAATCAGTGTAAGATTGGGTCTGGACCGGCTGGTTGACACGGATCATGAATATGGGACAATTCCGATACGAATGGCGCAACCCACTAGGCGGTATAACGATAATAATGAAATTTGATCCCTGGGAAATGTTGCCCGTCTATGACACTGACCAGGCCCAGCCATACAGCCGCTAGTCAAACAGTAACTGGATGCCCCTAGAAATCTGACGTTACGCTAGGGACGCCAAGACCTGACCAACCAGGGTTTAGTAATGGTTTCTGCAGGTGACCTGTCGTCCAATAGAGATACGAGTTTTGCGTTTGGGATGGCGAAGGAAATCGCCTCTAGAAGGATTCATATAGCGTAGCAAGCAAAGGAACAGGGACTTGTTTCGGAACTGGGGGAGGCACTAGGTCATTCTGACGATAAGGGTAATCAACGTAATTGTGAACCACGTCTCCAACGTAAACCAGGGAATCATTTCAAAAGGACTCTAATAACTCCAGTAAGTGTAGATAGGATGAGTGGTGTGTATATATTTAATTAAATATACATATTAAAACCATCAAGTGTGTCGTGTTGCTGAGCTTGGTGATAGAGGAAAGAACCAGCGGATACTCTCGTCATCAAGAAGGAGTGGCGAGAGTGAAACCCGCGACAACGACGACCACGATGATGATGATGATGATGATGATAATGATGATGACTGTGACAATGGCGTATGACTGTAACTGAGATGTACTCTATTGTCATTAAATGCGTAATGGAATTATAACGGATCCTTTAAAGACATTTCTCCTTAGATGAATCATTGACTATAGAACACAAATAACTAACAACCAAAAGACTACATAAACACGATAAAAACATAGGCGCTACATAATTTTCTTTCATCATCTACGCAAAAGTGTTCTTATGGCTAAATACAGCTCAGCAGGTGAATTTTGCTGATGATATTAGCCTAAGCATAAGCGCGATGTATAGAACAACATTGTGACGATAACAAGTGGTGATTTTTATAGTACAGCACATAGGCCTAGTTATGCAGTTCGATGGAATTGTTATGTTATCACATAAGCACCTGGTAACCCAAAGATGACAAACGATATGATATATCGGCCATGTCGTCAGTTGGATAGGTCACGCTTACGACGGCGCTAGCATTTAACTTATTTTTTGGTTACATAATTACCAGATTCGATCAGAATCGTTATAGGTTCGAGATGTCTATATTCTGCGACGGTTGAGGTTCTTATGTTCCAAAAGCATCGTTTCTACATCTCCAAAAGAGGATTTTACAACTTTAACAGACTTTTGCGGAATCTATTTATAGAAATTGTATGCCCGTCGTACAATAATCGCATCGTTGAGATCGTATAGATCGAATAGATCGTATGTTGTACAACCAATCAGAGTCAATTAGTCCTGCTCGCTGAACTGTGACCTAAGATTCTCGAACGATACAACGATGCGGGAACATGTCTCGAAGTGGTATCAACCGAGAAGAGCTAATGGAATGCCTGCTGGGCGACGAGGTGATGGAGACGCTGGCTACAAAACTTGAAACAAGACTCACCTCGATGATCAAGCGCATCTCTGATGACTTGGCTAAAGTCTTCACCGCGAAGATGGAGAGTATGGTGGCGGGATTCACCGAAGCATCTTTCCAAAAACTGAGCCAAGAGCAAAACGAAAAAGTGGGTAATCTAGAGAAGGAGAACTCGTCGTTGAAGACAAAACTGGACGATCTTGAGAACCAGACGAAGCTCGACAACCTGATCATCTACGGGATCGATGGGAGATCGAAGAATGACACATCTACTTTCCAATCTGCTTCCCAACACGACTTCTCCTCGAACGACAAGAGAGTCACCCAATCAGTGATCAATCTATGCAATGGAAGACTCGGTCTGTCAGTTACTGAATCTGACATCTCCTTCGCTCACGGGATCTCAGGAAACTCGAAGGTCCGAATGGACCGATTCTTGTCCGCTTCACCAGCAGAAGCGTGCGCAACTTAATATATTCTGCTCGCAAACGACTGAAAGGATCATCCAACAGTGACCCAGTCTACATCAATGAGCATTTGACCCGATCCAATGCCAGCTTGTTCGCCGAGGCCAGAAAGATGGTTAAGAACAAATCGATAACCTCAGCTTGGACAAGAGGAGGTCTCGTCTACATTCGCCGCTCAGAGGATCCAAATGAGAAACCTCGAAAGGTATAATCGCCGATCAACCTGCAGAACATCAACTCGACGCAGATTGTACCTAAGTGATGTTACTACCTGCCTCTGGAACTTCTGCTCCCTGCTAATGACTGGGATAACTTCACTCGACTATCTGACTTCTTGTCCTCGTTGACGCCTTGCGAATTATCATCGAATTCAACCTTGCCTCGCCTCTTCATAGAGTCGATCCGTATCTCAAACCCTGAATATTTAACGTGACTCATTCGTGAAGATTATCCTGGATTATGCAAGTTGCGTTTTCTCTTCAATCTCACGCAAGTTACTACACTTTGTTTTGTGGCTTCTTGCCGTCTTCTTCTTCGTCTGTTTTCCCATTACGACGACATATGGAGTCATAAGCCACCTGTTGTTACCTTCACTAAAAGAATCATTTAATGGTTATCAACCTACTCATTTGACAGATCTGATCTAAAATTGTTCTTTTTTTATTTTAACTCTTATTTACCTATTTCAACTCGTTACATAATTGTGCTAACGCAGCTGTCGTTTGACCGTTATTCTACAAGCCTAGCGTCTTTTCGTAGTTTCCCTTTGTATATTCTGCATTAATCCTGCTAATAGGATTAATTTGTCTTCTACTCTAGATAAGTGTTATTCATGTAAGCGCACATCGTTTGACGATAATGATTTAATCATTTGTTCACTCTGCACCAAGCATTTCCATTCATCCCACTATAATATTCCAACCTGTAATACGGCCTCATGGTATTGTATTGAATGTTTGCCATATCTTTTTCCATTTAATCATTTAGTCAATGAAGTAGAATTTAAAGAGAGCATTCTTGACGCAGGAGGAAAAGATTCCTCGGTGATTCTTTTGAGGGAGGGACCACGTCTGGAGATTTTTTCTGACCCTGATAATATTCGACCCTTAGTAAACAACTGTGACTTAGACCCAGATGAAAATTACTACTCAATAAGACTAACACAAAGCACATATAGCACACCTATATCACTTGCAAAAACTTGCTCAAAATATAAAGACTTTATCTCGATAATGCATATAAATTGTCGAAGCATATCTTCCAAACTGCATCGACTAGAATATCTATTGGCTCTTCTCTCAATTGACATATTGGCTGTGACGGAGACTTGGCTTGACTCAAACTCAGCCAATTCAACACATATACCAGGCTTCACTTTTGAATATAAATGTAGAACCACTGGCAGGGGAGGAGGAGTAAGCTTCTTTATTAGGGATAATCTGAACTACCAACCGTTTAATTTGCCACCAGCCTGTTCTACCCATATCACGTATGAATCTTTATTTCTGCGATTTCCAAGAGCTAACGGATCCTATTTTCTTACTGGAGCTATCTATGGGCCACCTGGCTGTGATTTAGAGACATTTAATAAAGAATGAGACCTTTTATTATCCGCATTTCATTTAAAAGATAAAGATATGTACATCCTGGGTGACTTTAATATTTACTTATTGAAGGTTCAAGAACACAAATTAACTAGCGATTTTCTTAATACAATGTCATCATACCATTTCCTACCTATCATTACTCAACCTACGAGAATAACTGAATCATCCACTTCACTCATCGACAATATATTTACAAATCGAATCTCCAAAACCATCGAACCCACTATAGTTGTTACAGATTTATCCGACCATCTCCCTATTATAACTTGGGTCGACATTGCCCCATCTTTTACTAGAACTGCTACTGACGACTTTACTCGAATAATGGATCCCACTTCTAAGGAATATTTTAAAGAGCTTCTGTCAAAAAGTGACTGGTCCAACATAATAGAATCTAGTGTCAATCAGGATCCATCCGCAGCATACGAGCTATTCAGTGTTAAATTTAAAACAGCCTACGACGCAGCGTTCCCTCTCAAACCCAAAAGACTTAATTCTTCCAAATCTTTCAAACAACCTTGGATGACGTCTGCTCTTTATAAGTCATGCAAAACTAAAACTAAATTATATGCAGCCTTTATAAAAAAAAACCGTCGGTGAAAAACAAAGCAAAGTTCGTATCTTATAGAAATAGGTTTAAAAGTTTATGCAAAAGAGCTGAAAGGAATTTCTATGCCATGGAATTCACTAAACACAAAAATGATCTTAAACAGACTTGGCAAACGATAAAGACAATATTAAGAGTAAAACCAACGGGCTCGTTAATTAAATGTCTAACATCTAATGATATCGAAATTACAAATAATGAACTCATTGCTGTAAAGTTCAATGCTTATTTTACTAGTATGACACAAGATCTAGTTGCCAAAATACCTCCCTCCACTAATCCACCAACCTCATACCTTGACCCTCCTAACTCTTCCTCTTTTGCAATATATCCTACGACCGCGGAGGAAATACTTGTTTTAAGCCATTCACTGAAGTCCACCAACAGCTCTGGCCCTGATGATATTAATCCAAGTGTTGTGAAACCTGTACTGTCCTTAATTGCCAAACCACTTTCTGCTATCATAAACTGCTCTTTGGAGACAGGAATTGTCCCTAACCCCTTAAAAGTAGCCAGGGTAACTCCAATATATAAACAGGGCAACAAAGAGGATGTAACCAACTACAGGCCTATTTCTATCCTACCTTATTTCTCGAAGTTATTTGAAAAGGTCATGTACACACGTCTATACGACTACATTGATAAAAAAGGTTTACTCTGCAAATTCCAGCATGGCTTTCAATCGGGTCATTCCACCGTAATGTCATTACTTAATATTCATGACAATATAACGATGGCAATTGATCGCAATGAATATTCCATAGGCATATTTATCGATATTGCAAAAGCATTCGACTCCGTAGACCATGAAGTACTACTCCTTAAATTGGAAAATCTCGGTATCCGAGGTACGACACTAAAGTGGCTTCAGAGCTACCTTAGTAATAGATACCAACAGGTGAAATGCAATGGAGTTATATCTTCTTTAAATCGTATAAGATATGGCGTTCCCCAGGGATCAATTTTAGGACCACTTCTTTTTTTATTATTCATCAATGATCTGCCAAATGCTTCATCCATCCTTCAATTTCTCTTAATTGCTGACGACACTAACATTTTTGCATCTCACAAATCTTATAATAAATTATTTCAAATTGTCAACCATGAACTTGAGCATGTCAACGATTGGTTCAAAACTAACAAATTATCCTTACATATTACCAAAACCAACTATATATTATTTAGCTCGCATCGAAAGCAATTGCCCCAGCTCCAGGAAGTCCTTGTTATTAATAATGTTCCTGTGCCAAGAGTAACATCAGCCAAATTCCTGGGAATATATATAGATGAACACCTTACATGGAAAGAACACATACAACATATCTCAGTAAAAATTGCACAAAATATAGGAATCTTGTCACGAATTTCATACTTATTGCCAATCAATATACGTTT
The DNA here is from genome assembly GCA_959347315.1 of Bimastos eiseni. Taxonomy (NCBI): domain Eukaryota; kingdom Metazoa; phylum Annelida; class Clitellata; order Crassiclitellata; family Lumbricidae; genus Bimastos; species Bimastos eiseni. The sequence goes on along the minus strand of OY365808.1, from coordinate 9,082,344 downwards.
ATCTTTCTATTACACAATGATTAACCCGTATTTAACTTACTGCAACCTCATCTGGGCTTCAAACTATCCAACAAGATTGAAAAAATTAAATATCCTCCAAAAAAGAACCCTCCGTATAATCAACGGCTCACATTACCTTATCCCTACTGACCACATCTACAAACAAACACGTATTCTAAAAGTTGAGCAGCTATTGATCTTTCAAACCAACAAATTCGTGTACAAATATACCCACAATCAACTACCTTCAGTATTCGACAACTACTTCTCACCTCTCTCTGAGGTCAATCCCTATAAGTTACGATCTTCCTCAAACTATAAACCTATCTTTTCGAGAACAAACACTAGAATGTTCTCGATTAAATACGCTGGCCCGAAAGCATGGAACGTCCGCTCTCTAAATAATCTTAACGTATTTAAAATAAAATTGCGGAATTATTTAATGGATCTATAATTGTCTCATTGTGCGTCTTTATCGTCTTCATCATGATTGTATAGAATAACTAACTAGTTAAGTTTCTAACGAATTGCCAATGTATTTCTTATACCTAACCAACTGCAATTATCAATCTAATGTAAGGGTGACCCTGATTACAGGATTTTCTGTCCTTTAAGGGTTTCTGTTAGTCCCTATTGCCTCCCAGCTGATTGTCAACACTTTATAATTTTGTTTGTTGTTTTGGAGACAATAAAAACACTTGGTTATGGTTACTTGGTTAACCCAAAGATGACAAACGACTTCAACTTGATGTCCTAAAATAACCAACCAGTTCAGCAGTCTTGGTACCAGTCATTTCAACACAGAGGAATTTTTCTACTCACACGTCCTGGAGGTGAAGATGGTCTCTATCGTTCTGTTTTCGTGTCGAATCGGATATTTCCGGATCATTCCGGAGTCGATGTCCGTCCAGTAAACCACTTTTCTGGTTTCATCGAAGGCCACAGAGTTTAGCTTGGTTTTTCCGATCTTTAGTGGCAGCATTACACCCGTACCGAGGTGAATCTGGTACAGATCCTTCTCCCGACCAGTGTCAGAAACGATCAGAAAGTTATCCAGAAACGGATCTAACGAATTGAAAGAAGCAAATGCTGTGTATACAATCTACGTGAAAGAGCTTCTATGAAAAGCGCCTGTGAATAAACTATGGTTCCCGAGACATAGTATGTGTCTGGCGCTATATTAATGTCCACGACTACGACTTTTGTGCGAAGTTCCAGTGCCTTTCATCTTTCACCTCGCTTGCAGCCATGCACCCTTAGAAAACTCATCGACTAAACATGTAGACTGGGTGGTAAGATTAAATTCCTCCACTACCAGTAACCTAGTAGTCCCAGACTCAAGCTTGAATAAAGGAGGGTGGTTAAGCACAGTTTGTACACCGCTTGTTTTGCCACTATGTCATTCAAATTTCGCTGACCAGAACATTTTCTTAGTCTCGGTGTTTGAGGACGCCTGGCCAGTCCTTGTATACTCGCCGTCTCATCTTCCCACCGACAGCTTATACTGTCCGTGTATTCACTGCAGATGAGTTGGCTAAGGGGTGCTTAGTGGTGTACAGGTAGGTGGAGTAGTACAATCGAACCAACTTTCTGCGCTGACGGGATTTGAACCCCCAATTTCTCCATTGAGAGTCCAGCGCGTTAACCACTGCTCTGCCAAGCACCTCATAACAACGAGTAGGCAATAAGTAAGTCTGCACTTTATTAGTCACTAAGCACTTGCTACACCACATGATCATGGAGAAAAAAATTGAGTAGAGTGTAGTAGGAATCAGGCAACAAAGCACTCAGCCTCTGTTGTCACATCACAGAAACCGTGTGACAATGTCACGACGTCGTCGACAGAATCGTAGAATCTAAACATCAGACCTCAACTGCGCGCAATTTGAAACTTATGGCACATCTGTAGCATCAAGTGTTGGCCAAGGCGGACCTAATACTATATAAGCCATTTACACAGTAACTATGACTGTGACATATCATCCTGTGGTGTGATATATCATATGAACTCATGATGTTGAAGTTGGTGGATGTGTTTGCTTACTTGCCGTATGATTGAATGAAGCTATGCATACGCTTAATTGCGCAGGACGAAGTAGTTATCTACCGCTACAATGTTAATGACTCAAAATCCATTGTAATTGTAGGACTATAGTCAATCGGGATATGTAATTATGTTAGTAGCTACATTGTACACACAGACTGTCGCCAATGTCAGAGACAGGCAGGGCAACACGTTTTGTATACAGCTCTGGCACTGAGCCAAGTGAAATCCTTCTCTGTGTTAATGTTAATCAAAAGCAAGTTGAGTTCTGAGCCCACAGTTTCATTGCAAACAAAGGCGTTTCCATCTACTCAGCTAACAGTATTGATTCCTGCATGTTCTTCCTGTCCTCTGCTGCCCTGTTTTAATTGTATCGTATTTATATTCCTATTCGTATTGTATTGATAATATTAATTTATATGGCACTGCTTGCAGTGACCATTCATAATTAGCGCGAACCACGAGAGGATAGAAAATGGTTTTAATATTCGCATCCGTTGTAGGGCGGTATTACCAGATTTCAGTAGTATTATATTTTGTGGTATCACGTGCCTATATTTTTAGAGACAATGAAAAAGAATTTAGTGATATATATGGCTGACCTACCACATTGTTCATCGGTGCCATCGCCACAGTCATTGTCTCCATCGCATCTGTACAAGTAAGGAATGCATCTTCCGTTGGCACATGGAAATTCGTTTGGCTGACACCCTATCCAAACAACAACAGAAGACAGGCAAACAGATTAGGGCATATATATATGTATATATATATATGCTTAGTAATATAGATAATTAATACACGTCTCGCAAGGACTAATTTAAAGAACGGGCGAGTTCAGAAATAAAAGGTAGTCTTAACAAGTGGACTGTAAGTCGTGAAGTAATGATGATCATGGTGATCAAATCATCACCATAATAATCATGATCATCATCAATATTATCATCACGCTAAATGTGTATTCAAGACATGTTGATTACGGACAAATCCACATCGATGAGGGTAATCATGCCTCTCTGGATAGATATGGATTTTGATGCTAGGGAAGATGAGGGTAATCATGCCTCTCTGGATAGATATGGATTTTGATGCTAGGGAAGATGAGGGTAATCATGCCTCTCTGGATAGATATGGATTTTGATGCTAGGGAAGATGAGGGTAATCATGCCTCTCTGGATAGATATGGATTTTGATGCTAGGGAAGATGAGGGTAATCATGCCTCTCTGGATAGATATGGATTTTGATGCTAGGGAAGATGAGGGTAATCATGCCTCTCTGGATAGATATGGATTTTGATGCTAGGGAAGATGAGGGTAATCATGCCTCTCTGGATAGATATGGATTTTGATGCTAGGGAAGACGCTGATAGGTCATATTAAGAAACCCACAGGAACGTAAATTATCGGGCAAAATTCATATTTTACCAACTAAATGATCGACAATCGAAATAATAATTTTTTTTATCAAAGGCGCTATACTTAGAAGAACGTTACTTAAGAGCTAAGCGCAGGGCACCTGCAGTTTCACGGGCGTTGCGTCGTGTCAGAGAGGAATTTCAGAGACACTTAGCGGAGGTTCAAGTCCAGTTTCCAGTAGATAAGAGACAAGAGGTGTAGATAAGCTGCAATCCAAGTTCCAGATGACCTGAGCAGTGAGCACCCTTAGGACCTATTAGAATCTTCGTTACTTGGTTAACAGTCACTTTCTCCTCTGGGAGAATTCTAAGAAGCCTCTGATCAGAGACGACCTCCTTGATAAACCGTCATAATCAAAGCCACGATAATGACCAGAGAGTCCTTATCGATACCTTAAGCTCAGTAATTAGGAACGTTTTTCCCTCTGGCTTTCAGACACCACGAGACGCAAACAATTATTATTAGGTTAATTCGTGTCTCTTACGAATGGGTGTATGTAGTGTAATAAAGGACACTACAAGTTGCGCAATCGACGGAGGCTTTATGATTATTATGTATTATTATGTATTATTTAGTTTAAATGAAATTGTAGCTTTTAGTTTTCATGTGAACATTCGAATCAAGCTGGACTACAGAATATTCAGATCGGCTATGCACTTAATGAACTTTACATGTACGTGACAGACCAGTAGCCGCTGCTAATCGCTTCTGTAATTGGCTTAATTAATACAACTCTCAGCGCATTACCAGATTCACGCATCTGACAGCAAGAGATAGAGGGATAAACAGAGAGACAGGAAGGAGACGTAGAAAGACACATTATGGAAGATTATGGACAAGGGCACGGCGACGGAAGCGAGGGAGTGACGAGAGACGGGACAGATAACTCGGAAGGTGGACGGTCCAGACGGACGATGGAAGCAAGCGAGGCAGAGGCGACAGGTGAAGAAATTAAGCAGACATCCGACAGGGAAGAGAGGAAGGATATAAATATGGGACGCGGGCAATAGAGAGGATTCGCCCAAGAAGGAGTCAATAGGCAAGGAGAGTGCGGAGTGCTACTGACGAGATTTGCGGAGCATCTCTAAACGCATGACCTGAAGTCGGAGTTGTTTGACTGAGGGCGAATCGAGAAATCTACAATTATTATAAAAACCAGTTTGCTGTAAATATACGTCTGCATTTTAATATAAATCGTAACATCAAAAAGTCTTCGTTGATTCCGTGGCTAAACGAACATACACCTACCGAAGAGAAAAGCCAGCTACCACAACGACTTATCACCGCTCGCCACCATATACCTTTGGAAGAGACGATAGACAAAAGTCATCTCTTCCAGTACATAGTACTTAGTGTGGTTTGTGTTGATGGTATTTTAATCTTTATAACGTGATAGGCTCATGTGATATATGTGAAAGACTCAGACGATTGTTGACTTGCTCTAACCTGCCTCTACGCGTAGGCCTATACTATGATTCAAAATGTATAGAAGATTATAGGTCAAGAAAAGTGGGGGAAATTCCTGTAGGTCTCTGCATGAGTAAGTAGAATCTTCGTTAACCCTTACCCCTCCAATTATTATATCATAACCAAACGCATTAAAATTGGCCGCTCACAGCGGCTTCAGTAGTGATAAGGTTTAAGTTTCCTCCCAGGGAATGGGTCAGCAACGCATATTTTTCTTCTAAACTTGATTTATCGTCACTAGTGTCTTTTTTCTTCAATTTGTGAAGTTTCAATTCCTGTTGTATCATACTCGGAGCGCTTCTGAGTAGATGTTTTGAAAGGGCGCTATATAAATCCTATAAATAAATAAATAATCACCTATTCCTGTTGTATAAACTTGTATCATAATTGCCTATATTTTCTTCTGTCGTCCCCGACTGCAGCGTTCGGTAATATCTACTCTCATAATAATCCCAATGCAGCTATGAGTAAGTAGAAGGATGAGGTGTTTATAATCACAGTAATAACAAGGAATTCCTCTTAGACCTGAGAATTCAAGCATTAATTGTAATTAACTAACAACTATTGACGAAGGTATATGCGTGCAAAGTCGGTTCATTTATGCTGGTCCACCCTGTTATTTGTATATTTATGGTCCACCCTGTTATTTGTATATTTATGGTCCACCCTGTTATTTGTATATTTATGGTCCACCCTGTTATTTGTATATTTATGGTCCACCCTGTTATTTGTATATTTATGGTCCACCCTGTTATTTTATATTTGTATATTTATGGTCCACCCTGTTATTTGTATATTTATGGTCCACCCTGTTATTTGTATATTTATGGTCCACCCTGTTATTTGTATATTTATGGTCCACCCTGTTATTTGTATATTTATATTGTCAATATAAATTGCATATTTAATATACATTGTATATATGTATAAATATACACGAGAGAAATAGAGACAGATAGAGACGTAGACAGACAGATGGAGGAGGAACAGACATGTCGAGATAAACAGAGAGAGACAGAGAGACAGGCACAGAGAGAGAGAGAGACAGAGACAGAGAGAGATCACATTAGAAATCCGAATGAATGTTGAATATCACTTAATTCTTATGACTCTGATAGCATTAACAGCTGACGCAGGCAGCGCTTGTACGAAACACTTAGATGACGATACAATGGGCCTAAGTGTTTAACTACATACATATATGTACATGTAACTATATATATAAGTAATAATTGTCGAGCACTGCATACATATATATACAAATAAATGTATATATATCCAATACCACATAATTATATATATATTATATATATTATATATATATATACAATTATGCATCAGTAAATGTCGGATATTGCATATATGAAAATATACACACATTCGTATAGATATTGAAATGTTGTAGGGCCTATATACCTGCATACAACTGTTTGCCTATGAGAAGACTATGTTGCTATACGGTCGGGGTTATCTGTCGTAGCTGCCAGAAGAGGGCAGGGTCTCGTTATCAGTGGGTTCAAGATCGGATGTCAGTTGCAGTGTCTGGCCGCGATCGCCATCTACGCCGGGTGTTTGTATCGAAGGACGAGGAATGGGTGGAAGAGCGTGGAATGGGTGGAAGAGCGTGGAATGGGTGGAAGAGGGAGTAGCAACGGATAGCGTTGGGGGGGGGGCGGTTATCGTAACGCTAAAGATAAGATGGTAAGGCATGCGTCAACCAGATGACCCTGCCGTCGTAGCAACCTGCTGCTGCAACTGTTTCCGATGCTGAGTGCAGCGGTGGTGATGACTACAAGTCCTTTACGCTGAGTGACTATATGGGCATTGGGTTTGTTAATGGATCATTTGATCGATGTTTGTGTTATTTGAAAGAAAGCTTATGTCGCTGTAATGGCTATTCAAACCCTAGTCTAAACAACGGAAGAGCGAATCGTCTAGTATGTGTAGTTGCCGATGGATGGCATTGTGTTCCTGGAGAGGAGGAAGAGGTCATGTGGAAATTCACCAGACTACATAGCCTAATAATACAATAATGACGAGAGTATAATAATGCGCTGATACAGTGCAACACTCGTATACTAGCCTATACATGTATACACAAGCTTAACTCTGTTGTCACTGCATCCTCGAAGGGCCTAAACAATTAGCTCTCCATCTTTAGGCCTATATATCTATGTTTGTCTGGCTCTTTGTTTGCGTCTTGTTTCTGGCTTATTGTTGATCGTCTGTTTAGTTGGCAGATGCATACTGTCTACACGTGTTTAAGAGATTTTATGTGACATTAATGACTTTTTATTAGCAGCGTTGGGGTAAATAGTTAATCAGGCCCCAATTTAAACAGAATAGTAAATATAGCACATGTATAAAACTTTTGAAATAGTATTTAAGGGGTAAACAGATGCAAACTAATCCACAATACCAAATGACCATTTGGCTATTATCAATGTCGGTAACATATAATAACTGAGAAAGCTTGAAATTCTCTTATATATATCAATTTTCCTTTAGTTGGACAACACTTGATAACTTTTAGTAAGAACAATTGTTCAAAAGTAGCAATCATTATTTTACTAAATAGTAAATGGGCACATACTACATAATTATGGGACCATTTACATGACGTCAACTTTTTGCCATAGATGGTACAAATTTGAAAATATTGTTAAAAACCTGTGACAGCATCGTTGGAGAAAGTCTGCAAATTAAGCATCCAAGTTTTAACATCAAACAAATTAATGAAGATTAACTCCGTTCCGTAGCAATCATTTTGCTACGGAATACGCCACTTCTGTTTAAGAGGTCTTTGCCTGGGAGCCCGGAACTTCTCTGTCTAGGGCACAGAAGTTCTCTGCCTAGGGGTTACAAATGTGTCTGCCTATAGCCGCAATTTCTTTAGGCTGGTCTGCTAGGGGCGCACAGAGGTAAATTATGGAACAGAATAGTTCTGCTGGAGGATAATTAGGCCCTATATAAAATTCATTTGGCAGTCAACCATAATACTATATTGAACTGTGAGCTAAACAGATAAAAGTAACAAAGGAAAACTAAACTACGATGGAGAGACGGAGGAAACATAAAGGGACTTGGATTTAAATTAACAATGATTAATTACTGGACCAGAACTATCGACACAAGCGATAGGAAGGACTATATTGATCATAGGAAATACACTGTGTCAAGGACTGAAAAGGATAATGATGCTGATGTTGACGATGGGATGTCATTATCTATGTAGGCCTATGTAAGCTACGATATCTAAGGCAAAGAACAGAAATGATAAAAAAGACTGACCTGATTAAAAATGTTATGGGTCAAGTCAATATTCAATTAACTGCCCTTATTTAGACTATCAGTAAGATCCGGTCATAAGGCGAGTGCAGTAAATATTCGATTAATAACTCTTTATTTAGAATGAGCAGATCATAAATCAGGTTGAAATCTAGGTCTCTGAGTGCCAACGCTGAGATAAACAACGCCCAATTACCCACACTGCATGTGCACTAAGACGAGCTGTAGGACTCCGATTCAACTGAACGCCCGGAATCACATACCCCGTTAGAACCTCAAATAACTTTGGTAATTAACTGGTTAAGCGCACCACGCCCGTAACTATTATTTCTGTGGCGTATTAAGTCAAGCCAAGAAAGACAAGCTCCTGGAGACTAGATTTTTCTACCAATTTGGTCACCTTATTGTTAGCTAGTTACATGTAGTTGGCTGGTTAGTTCTTAGTTAGGGTTGCTCGACAGCTTTGCCGTTGGCGTTTGGCGTAGGCTACTGTTGAGCCCGTGATTTATTTTACCAGTGCTGTCCAACATGCAGTCCGTGGGATAATCTAAGTGGCCCGACCGAACTCGCTAAATGTTTGCAATTTGTTTAAAAATAAAGTAGGCCTAAAAGTCGTTGGCTCACTTCCATAGATATTCGTTAGTGTAGCATGGCTTATCATTTGTACATCATCAAGTTCCCACGACGCATTGAACTCCATAATAAATTTAAGACAGTCACCAATTTGCTGCCTTTGAGTTTACTGGTACTGTCCTTCTATTCAACGTTAAGAGGTTACACCATGAGCAGAGCTCCTAAACGAAGCAACGACAGACAACAGCGTCGTTATACAATGACTCCAACACCCATGACAGCATTCCCTATTATAACGCTATTCATCTTCTCTCTAACTATGTGCAGAGATAGTCTTCGGCAGAAGTATTTGCAATTTTATATCAAAGTCTTCGTTGACATCACTCTATTGCCTCATTATATATATATATAGATTAATTTTAAAACTACTTCATATCAAAATCACGCCAAACAATACGCTGTGAGGTCAACTTTTAAGCTGCAAACGAGCAGCTTCAGCCTGTAGAAGTGCTGAGCTTTCGGTTGTTTAAATGAACGTATCGAACATCAAAATGGCGGATTCAGGGTCAGACGGAGCAACTGCAGACGTGTACAGAGAATTAACAGTGTAGCTGTCCTTATTTCGAGACGCGCATGAGAGGTTCAGAGTTCTAGGCTGTTACATAGATCTTCTATCTAGGTCAGGGTATAATAGCCAAGTCGGTTTATTTTAAAGAACAGATTCATATTATAGATATATTATACAAGACTTATCTATGACTGCCGACCTTGCAACTGACCGAGTTAGATGAAAGAGCTAATAGAATAAATCTAAATAGAACACAGATTAGTGTTTGAGCCATCGTTAACTTGATCTGGACATACCTAGCCTATTGTTCTTAGACCTAGTGGTCCAGTAGAATCCTCATCTGCTATCTAAAGTTTCTTTCGTTTGTGCCCTGATGTACTGGCTGTGGCGTACGCCCTATTGGCTTCTTCTCTTGTTCTTGTTCTCTGCTTTTCAAGCAGGTTCAAGTGTTCGACGTCACCATTCCTCTCTCCTCTGCGCTTCCTCTCATTGGCTTGCTGCGTCAAAATTCTTCTTAAGCGCCCAGCCCTAACTAAACGCCCGTCTCCAAAAACGATTTCTGCAAAACGACGACACGATCTTTTAATTGCACTGCGCTGTCTCAAATTACGCTGGATGTGCACCGTATCTTGGCAGCATCAATCTCGGGCCTATTCAAGGTAAAGGGATACGCACGTTGATGCCGATTTAGTATACATGACGCAATCGAAAAAAACCGAGGAGCAGAGCGACACACCCACCGTATGCCCTCTCCCTGATTTCTCCGATTACATCGGCTGGACCAATACGTTGCAATGCATTATTGATTGCGATTTACTGCACGCAATCATCGACTGGTGTCTCAGATAATATACAACGGCGCTATAGAAGTCATCAGTTAAAATTGGATATAGATCAATCAATCAATCAAAAAGACTTAATATAGCGTCCCTTCAAGATATCGTATCATATTTGCAAATTTAAAATTTAGGCAAATGCGCAAATAAACGATTGAAACAAAACGTCCTCCAATACATGTAACTGCTGAGAATTTAATAGACAGAAATTTCTGTACCTATAGGATCTGGTTTGAAATTGACCTCCTTTATTTTGGTTTTCCTATGACCTACTTAACAGCTCAACTTATACCTTATAAGTTAACAGAGGTCTTTTGGTGATACATGAGTAGGCCTACTAATAATCTCTAGAGCATTTTTAGCGGATGAATAGCCCACTAGATCATACGCATAGACAAGAGTAGGTCTATATCTTGCACAAACGAGTGCAGATAGCCAGCAACGCATATAGCCTACAAAGCAAATAAATTAGATGGGCAAGAATGTATTCATTCCTAGCTTGCTTGATATAAGTTTATTTAACGACGCATCCATAACAACGATGATATGCGTCTTCATTTCTAGCTATTCAATGAGTGCATATATAGGGCCAAGGCCTGTAGCCAGGAGTGCATATCGATAGCATGCGAATGAATATGTCTTTGTATACGCTTGCCATTGAGCAAGAGAGACTGCATGGTTTTGTGAGCTGCATGCAGGCTAGGATAGGAATCCCATGAGCGTGAGCGGATCAAAGAGTTTCGAGATGTATACAATTATACATATGCCGTTTATTTGGCAATCAAGCTTTCAGACCGAAGACCGGTAGAAAACCATGCGCAATATGGAGCTGAACAATGTTAAACACATTTCAAGCGCAATAGGATTCGCAGCATTTAAATAGCGACAATAAGAGGAGTTGAGAAAGGAGGCCAAGTGTGAATACCAGGCGGATATTACATATATTACATGGTCTGAAATCGACGCCAACCTCTCTTGTATCACCGTAATTTTCCTCTTTCCGGTTTCTGAGGAAGAGGTCGTTGAAAGGAAAAGTTCTGACGAGTGTATTAGTCGCTTTACAAATATGCTAATTCCTTGTATCAGTATCAAAAGCCGATCTCAAACACTTCGTCAAATACAACTTAAAATCTTTAAGGTCATTTGAGTGCTGATAGTAGTACCTACTTTTATGTGTATAGACAGGCAGAAGTGTATCATAGGTATTGGTGCATTACATACTTTCGACGAGTGCTGAATGCTGATAGAAGTGCTTGATGTGTGTATAAGGTAAGTAAGAGTGCATCATGAGTAAGTAAGTAAGTAAGTAGGCCTATATTCTTTATTGAACCAACTGCATATCCGCACTCTGGTGTGCAATACATCTGAAAGTACAGTACACAGGCAGGAGTGCATTAAGGATCGTCAGTGAGTGTAACTGCCTAGGCCTACTTGGTGTGTGTACAGCTAGCTATAGCAGTGCATTAAAAGTAGGAGTGCATTAAGAGTAGGAGTGCATTAAGAGTAGGAGTGCATTAGAGGCTTGTCAGTGAGTAAATTTAGAAGTGCCTACTTGATGATTCGCAGTGCATTTCGTCGCTGCTGTCGGGACAGTCTCCTTCTCCGTCGCACTTATAGTGAGCAGGAATGCACTGACCAGCTGAACATTGAAACTCAGTCGACTGACAACCTTCAGTCGAAAACAATTCATAAATGATTGTTTACATGCATTCTCAATAAATAAATGCACAAACGAACAGATGAAAATGTAACTAAAATAGTCAATGATTCGCTATAAAAAAATGTCTAAATACACAGATAAAGTAAATAGAGAGGCAAATAAAGCAATCAATAATAGTCCGTATGTTGCCATAAATGTACATTACATTATAAATACGTATCACTTCATATGAAAATAATAAATATCAGAATACTATCAAATGAATATTGCACATCAATCGGCTCGAATATGTAAGTTATGATCTTTTTCTCATTTTATTTATTGCAATACAAGCCTTCTGTCTTCATTTAACATTAACTATAAATCAGTCAGCAGTCTTATGTTCACTATTCAGCCATGTATACGCCTACGTCTTAGACTTTGTTTGTCTTTGCTTATGTCTTTCTAAGTGTCTGCTTGCCTCCCTCTTAGTGTCTGTAGTATATATAATTACTCGGGGTCTGCTACTTCAGAAAGATTGAATTTCGACTGGCTATACATTTACATGCGACTGAAGAATAGGTTTGCATAACTTGCCATCTGAGCCGGGCAGCAGAATCAGAGACAGAAGAATACCGCTCAGCTCCAGTAACATCGCATAGATGTGATTTGTCGCTGGTCGGAATGACGTTAACGCTTCGAAATATTATAAGATAGTCAACTGAGCCGCGCTACGCACGAAGTCCCGTCTGTGTATAACTTTGTGTACGTATGGAGCCAGACGCGCACCCATGAGCTGCATCTGGGGTGCGTTGGGTTTGAAATGCCCTTCGGCAGCAGCTGCTGCTGCTGCTGCCAATGTGGCTTCGGCTACCATTGTTGCTACGACCACCGAGGTAGGCTGGTTGCTGCTATTAGGGCCTCTCTGTTGTTCCCAGTAAGCTACATGCACATCCGCCTCTACTACGTCAAATAGCTACAGTCATACCAGATAATGGCTCTGATCGTTGCGTATTTTTTACAGATAACAAATCTTACAAGGTTATTAATTTTCATTTCTTCCGGCAGAGAGTTGCCTATTCTGCATCAAGAACAAACTGTGCAGTTGAATGGTATATTTAGACAGGTATTTTTGCTTAGGAGTTTGCTCTTCGACCCCACTTCAGGGCGACGTGAATGGCCATAAATATGGGAAGGAAATTTTTTATGGGGTGGATGTTATCTCTGGGCGAATAAAGGTCCACAAAGTGATGGATAACGAAATATTCAACAAATATATTAGTAGATTACTGAACTAAGGCATGCATTCGTTCAAGCCCATATACAGAACCAGACAAATCAAGCAAATAATGTAAGAGAAGGCAAAGCTAACACTTAGATAAGAAACACGAAAAGTTGCAAAAAAGTTCAGAATACTTAGCCTTGGTTAAGTTACAGCCGATGCCAATAATTTCTGACTGCTCAAGGTTACTATCAGTAGACTTTATTGGCAATAAAGCTTATATAATTTATCTTAGCACTTAATTGTGGCTTTTTTCTCTGCCTTCCGAGGCATATTCGTAGGCCCCTACGTCAATTTATGCCATTAGTCATATTGCAACAACCTTCCTTCATCATTCAGTCCATTAATAAGCCTATCGTTCTTGATCTTCCTGACTTTCTCGTCCATTTTCCATCTATTATAACTCATAGGAGGGATTCTCGTCTCATTACGTAATCCAGCTGTCGGCTTCTGATTGTTTCTATCAGGGATCTTCTTCGGTTTTGTAGTATCTCACTATATCTCTTCATTTATTCTGTGCGAGTACGTATCAAAGATTCTCCCAGGTTGGTTAGGTCTATAATACACCGTACAAACGCCTATACGTGTATATGTTACAGTCAATGTGTGCAACCAGTCATTGCATATAATGACTAACATTTTTAGCGAGTTCACACAATGACTGTCAGACCACAATTTGGTCAGGCATTGTATACAATGATTAATAAAACCAGCGATTTCACACATTGACTGGAAATTGATGGCTGTTATTGTACACTTTGACTTAATGATTTTCGCACCTATTAATTTTGCAATTTGCTTCAATTAGTTAAAGTTGGCATCAATAACCACTGCTATTCCTCAAGCCGGAGTACGCTTCAATTAATTACTGTAATTAATTACAGTAGCCTGATGGTGCCAAAATAGTATAAAAGGCGTAACATGCAGCAAGTTATATGGAATGGAGTTATGGAGAACGTCAGCATTTCAATGGAGGCTCAATTCAAGGAGAAGTTAGTACAGCTGTACACTGGCGAAAAGAAATCTGTATTGATTCCTAAAGATGAGTATTTCACTTTAGTTGACGAAGTGAAGGAAGCAGAAAAAGTTACAAGGACATCTAAGACCTGGAGACAGTATTATATACTGAAACGGTACCAGATTCTAATGTGCGGTGATGTCGATAAGCTAATAAGGAAGAAGAAGGAGGAGGGGGACGATGTCGTTTATTTCGCTCACAATGATGACATTTTTGACATCATAAAGCGCGTCCACGGTTCTACTGGACACGGTGGAAGAGACAAGGTCATGAAAGTTCTGTCAGTTAAGTACGCGAACACTAAACGAGAAGTCGAATTGTACAAGTCACTTTGTATAGAGTGTGCAAAGAAACGTAAACGTCCGGCAGTCAAAGGAGTTGTTGTTAGACCAATCCTGAGCAACGACTATGGCTCCCGCGGGCAAATGGACCTTATCGACATGCAATCGATGCCGAATGAGAATCACAAATGGATAATGGTTTATCAGGACCATCTAACAAAGTTTTGCGTCCTCCGTCCTCTTTCTTCAAAACGAGCTGCGGAGGTCACTTACCAACTCGTCGACATATTCCTACTGATTGGAGCACCTCATATCCTGTAAAGCGATAATGGGTCCGAATTCACGGCATCAGTTATCACCGAGCTGAAAGAACTCTGGACATATTTGCTTTTGGTGCATGGGAAGCCTCGGCATCCCCAGAGTCAGGGATCAGTGGAACGTCTTAACTGTGACATCAAGGACATGCTGATCGCGTGGATGGGTGATAACACTTCTACCGACTGGCCGGTTAGACTGAAGTTTGTTCAATTCATGAAGAACACTAGCTATCATTCCACTATAAAGCAGACTCCTTTCTCGGCACTGTTCGGTGGCACTTCTCGTGTTGGACTTCGATCAACCAACATTCCGACAGAAATTCTCGAACGTTTGGTAATGGAAGACGATGTGTTTGCAGCATTCAATCCGGTTCCGACTTCAGCGGTTCAAACCAAAGACATCGCTCCTGCCCCGTTGACTCCAGCGGTTCATACCGAAGAGATCGCTCCTGCCCCGTTGACTCCAGCGGTTCATACCGAAGAGATCGCTCCTGCCCCGTTGACTCCAGCGGTTCATACCGAAGAGATCGCTCCTGCCCCATCGACTTAAGCGGTTCATACCGAAGAGATCGCTTCTGCCCCGTCGACTCCAGCGGTTCATACCGAAGAGATCGCTCCTGCCCCGTCGACTCCAGCGGTTCATACCGAAGAGATCGCTCCTGCCCCGTTGACTCCAGCGGTTCATACCGAAGAGATCGCTCCTGCCCCATCGACTTAAGCGGTTCATACCGAAGAGATCGCTTCTGCCCCGTCGACTCCAGCGGTTCATACCGAAGAGATCGCTCCTGCCCCGTCGACTCCAGCGGTTCAAACCGAAGAGATCGCTCCTGCCCCGTCGACTCCAGCGGTTCATACCGAAGAGATCGCTTCTGCCCCGTCGACTCCAGCGGTTCAAACCGAAGAGATCGCTCCTGCCACGTCGATTCCAGCGGTTCAAACCGAAGAGATCGCTCCTGCCCCATCGACTTAAGCGGTTCATACCGAAGAGATCGCTCCTGCCCCATCGACTTAAGCGGTTCATACCGAAGAGATCGCTCCTGCCCCGTCGACTCCAGCGGTTCATACCGAAGAGATCGCTCCTGCCCCATCGACTTAAGCGGTTCATACCGAAGAGATCGCTCCTGCCCCGTCGACTCCAGCGGTTCATACCAAAGAGATCGCTCCTGCCCCATCGACTTAAGCGGTTCATACCGAAGAGATCGCTCCTGCCCCGTCGACTCCAGCGGTTCATACCGAAGAGATCGCTCCTGCCCCATCGACTTAAGCGGTTCATACCGAAGAGATCGCTCCTGCCCCGTTGACTCCAGCGGTTCAAGTCGAAGAGATGGCGCTGGCTCCATCGCTTTCAGCCATTTTACCTCATCCAAAAGGAGCACAGGAAGGAATTATTCAGCAAGCACAACGTATGATTAAGCGTAGCAGACTGGAACACGCACCAGGAAATCCTGGCGATAATGTAACTGTACCAATTCCATTAGTGGACAGAGGACGTGGCGATCCGAGGAATATTATGGGTGTCATTATTGATCGAGGCAGCAATGACTTGTATCGCATAGCTGTTCGCGGAGGAATGCTGCAAGGCAAATACGCACGAAATCAGTTCGATCTGAGTACCCAGATACTATTCGCTCGCGAGGGCGTCTCAGAGAATTCAGGAATCGGATTGCGTAGGGCAGTACAGCTAGAATCAAAATGCGGCGGTCAAGGTTTTGTTAAATGTAACTGTTCTGGAGCTAATAGATGTTCATCTAACAGATGCAAATGCTTCACAGCTAAAGTAAAGTGCAACAGCAGGTGCCATACTTCTCTGGCGTGTGAAAATAAAAGTTGACAAAATGGAATTTGGAACTTTCTTTTTAAAGCGCATTTATATGTGTTATATTTGATAAAATTATATGTCTCATTTGGTAACATTTATGATTTTCAATAAATGAAGTTAGGTTTCTGCTTAACATGTATCTGTTTTGGAAGTTATTAAACACATTTATATGTCCTACCTTGCATCAGTCAAAGTGTACAATAACAGCCATCCATTTCCAGTCAATGTGTGAAATCGCTGGTTTTATTAAGCATTGTATACAATGCCTGACCAAATCAGTCATTGTGTGAACTCGCTAAAAATGTTAGTCATTATATGCAATGACTGGTTGCACACATTGACTGTAACATATACACGACAACTCTGCATGGCTACAAAAACTGTCAGGCTCCCACGTTTATATCCACATCTCGAAACTTATTTTTTTAATTATATTTCTATTTACGGACTTATGAAGCGCCTCTCACAGCCGCTTTGTGGCTACATATAATAAAATGGTAAACTTTAAAACTTATGATGCCATATTCAGGTCAAGCATAGGGCATCGAGCTCAATGACGAGCGGGATTGTACAGAGATGTACGTACTGGATGGCATGAGACCAATGATTAAGTAGACAGATCTACGACGTTGTTCCGGTAGGTTGTAGTATATCATCATCATCATCATCGTCATCGGCAGCAGCAGCATTATCACCATAATTAAGATCACCCTATGATGCTAGCCATCAGGATTATGTGCGTATTTGATCTCACAATAAACGAGTGTTACACTGACCTAACCCTTCAAGTGCAAAGCTCCGAAAGTGAGCGATGAATGGGTTTCCACCTTCATCTGCAGAGGCCATGGAAATTATGTTGTAAGTGCTTCGTATACCTTTATGGCAATCTCAAGGTTAGCTCAAGTAGACCTTCTGCTCTTCCACCTAAATCCCGACATTTTTAACCAATTAAGAATTTCCCTATTGAATTTACTTATCGGAACTTAGGCCGAACACCATAGACTTTCAGATATGGTGTTTAATAATAATTAATCATCATCACATTCAGCTCGGACCTGGGCACAAAACTATGAAGCATTTGTAAAATATTGCACACACAAAACGACGTTAGGCCTAGTGTGATTTTATTTAGACTGTCCAGTACATAAATCGTAATAAATGTGGCTCAAGTTTTCAATAGCCACGGTTTGTCATTTAAGTGAATTCTAAAGCGTTGGTGGCTTAGACTTATAACTTCAGACAATGATTACAGCATCGACGCACCCTATAATTCGAGATGCCTTTTGGCTTTGAGAGCTGCTTCGTGGAATGAATAGAGATCGAAGATCGAGGGTCCTCGAGGAGCGGAAAAAAGACACCCGTCGACTCGACATGGCATAATGCCCATCAGAAAATGTTAGGCCTAGTATTATTAGAAATTGGGAATTAATAATTGTTCCTAACCCAAGCAACATACGGTAAATAGGCCTAAAGGAGACTTAAATTATCCTGTTATTCGTTTACAACTTTTTGCCTAGACTGTTTACTTTTGCAATCCAACTTAAAAAATAATGCATAAATAATAATAGAAATAATTATCAATATTAATCGACGCAGCAACGTTGCTGTCATGGTTTTAAGATGCAAGTATTTTTAATTGGTCCCCTAGGGCCTAAGCTTAGCCTACTTGACATAGAGTCTAATTAATCGATTACGGCAACATACTTGTCACAAATTGTCAGTGAGTTTTGTTGCGTTTTTATGCAAAACTCTCGGTCGCAGAAGCTCTTCGCCTCATTAATACCACCGTTCTGCATTCTGGACTATAAAAGCCACGATGAAACTAGAGAGGCCCATTTGCCATGACACACGTTTCATGTTGCCACAAGAGCAGAATTTCCTGCAGTTCCGAAATTTCCATACACTACCCAATTTTTCTGCACTTTCGTTCCAAAGACTATGAAGTAGAACGCTTTAGCGAACGCACTCAACACCGATGCAGTTTGCTTTTAAAACCTTGATTAGCTAGCTCCTGTGATTAAACTTAAAAATACAATAACTTTGGATTCATTCTTTTGAATATTTTATACTTAGGATATTTCAATTTAAAATTAATTTAAAATTTTGTTTTTTTTAATAAATTATTGTGGTCTTATTGAATGCACGATTAGAAATACCATACCACAGTGGTTCGAGATTAAAGCCACGAGAGTCGTTTACTGATCTGTAAAATTGATTTTTAATCCGAGACGTTTGACCATCGCGTGTCGGTTTAGTTATTGTAATTATAAACCTAAAGCGAAGATAAGCATAGTATAGGGTCAAATATGGAATCAGAGTTTGATGTTGATTCAACTTCTTATGAAGCCAGCGTTAATCAAGGTGAGGATTTAGTTGCACAGCATGTCATTATGTTACCTTCGTAGGCCTTATGTTTACATCAGTGTTGAAAGAAACGTGATATCGGATATGAAAACGTCAGGGCTGTTAACAATACTTGAAAAAAGTATTGCAATAGCAATACCAATACTTCCTAATTAAAAGTATCGCGATACCAATACCAATACTTTTTCTGAAAAGTATTGCAATACCAATACTTTTCAATATCCTTGCCGAATTCGATCTTAGCATAAATTATAATTCACGCACCGATAATAAAAATTCTGAAGACGTCAACAGCTTGTGTTGCTATAAGATGTCGTTAAACTGTTGAATAGTAATAATAAATAGATAATTATTGAAAATATCCCAAGAAATCGCTTCGTCCAATCACAAGGAATCTAGATATTGGTGCTTGGACCAATCACAATGTCTTTGAACTAGCCTTCAGGCACGCAGCTCGAACACAATGCTCTGATATATATCGCACTGGCAATCTTCATATACATCTTCAGTCCTATTCATTTCGAGATCAACTCACTTTGCAAGCACTCTAAAGGTAATTAGTCATGCCACTTCTACCAATGAATGCAAAAGGACATAGGCCTACTACAGTCATTTCTTTTTTTAGGTCTATAAAGTATTCCATCTATTTGCACCAAGGTTTGGACATTTATGGCAAAAAGAGGCTATACATGTATATATAGGCTTGAATTTATCAAAGCGCGACTATTGACTTTGCATATTTCTTGAGAAACCATATAAATTTTAGTGAGAAAAGTATTGGTATCAAGTATCGCTGACAGGCTAAAAATAGGTATCGCGATACATATGCGATACCAGCAAAATAAAACTATCGCGATACTCGCTGCGATACTGACAAAAATGTCGCGATACCAAAGTATAGCGATACTTTATCGCAATATTAACAGCCCTGGAAAACGTGATATTGAATATGAAACCTGGATTGAAACATGTGTTACTACTACATTATTAGCAAACCTAAATCATACTAATTACAAGACGAATGCCCACAGGAGTTTGCGTATTAACCTAATTGCAGTTACGAATTTTAGATTGGAAATTGTAAAGGGTAAACTATCACCACAGAATAAGTCAAGCACTATTTTTTCTGTGCTATTATGTTGGTAATCCTGTAGTTTAGCGTATTTTATTCCACGAAAGTTTCTTCAGAAAGAATAGCTTTTTTAATTATTTGGCGTGATTAGATGTTGAACTGTAGCTCAAATGGAGACGGGGTCAATGAAAAGGTATAATGCGCAAGTAGAAACTGGTTTTGTGAAAGAAATTATGCTGATGTGGAAGCTGGATTGGTGAAAATATCATGCTTGATTGATGCGAGAATGTCATTACGATGGACATGGAATCGATGTACGCGAGCAAAAACCCGATTGGTCAAATGAAATATACCTAAATGGAAGCTGGATTGATGAAAAATATACTTAAATGGAAGCTGGATTTACGAAGAGAAATATGCATGAATGGAAGCTGGATCAGTGAAAATAGCATGCATAATTAGAAGTTCGATTGATGACAAATTGGTGTTGTGATGAAATCTAGTGGAATTTCAGAACAAAATTTTGATTAATGAAATACTCTAAAACACACTTTTAAAATTCCTTTTGT
Source organism: Bimastos eiseni (assembly GCA_959347315.1). Classification (NCBI taxonomy): domain Eukaryota; kingdom Metazoa; phylum Annelida; class Clitellata; order Crassiclitellata; family Lumbricidae; genus Bimastos; species Bimastos eiseni. Next base: position 9,061,791 of record OY365808.1, on the reverse strand, counting down.
AGATCCAGCTTCCATTTCAAGCATAATTATTATCATTCATTTCAAGCATAATTATTATCATTAACCCAGTTTCTACTTAAAAATACATGATGCAATGAAGGAAATAATTAAATATGCTAAAATACAGGATAAGAACTGAGCAATAATTAAATACGCTAGACTATAGGATTACCATCACGTTGCAGACTTGAACATTAATTTTTAAGTTACTCAACGTTGGGTGTTCGGTCTAGAAAGGGGATATCAAATTCTAACCCATCTTTCCTCGTTTCTCGTATCAGTTTCTTCTATAGGAGCCTCTTTACATAAAATTTATGGTTTGGGTTTTAGTTTGAAAGTATCTGATGGTACCAGGCTTGTATTAAATATAACTATTAAATTTAATGAGCATAGCTCATTCACAGCTTAAACAACTTTCTGTTTACATTATCCTTGTCCAAAATGATCACACATATTATGCATTGCTTCGTATTTGTTTGAAGTGCAGCTTTAGGGGACTGTTGAATTTCATCTGCTTATAGGTTTTCATAAGGACAATGTTGCTCTTTACTAGAGAAGGCATTAGTAAGTTTGATTAGTTTTACTTGTCAGACTTACTGTACCGCCAAGTGTACCATCTATCATCTATCAGTCGCTAACTACAACTAAAACATTTGGTATCTTCATAGAGCAACAAAATGACAACAGAACCACTGGAAATCTTTCCTAAATTGTTGTTTGTGTGAATTTCATATGACCCACTGGAATTCAAATCCTACTTACAGAAGAGAAGGTTGATTAAATTTGCAATCTTGTTAGTTTGTGGCGTATCGTATTTGAGAATTTATGAAGTGCTTGTTGCAGTACTAGCTAATCAGAGGCACTCTCAGCCTGACAACTCTGAGGAAGCAAGAAAGTCTTCAAGCAACAAAAGGATGAGGGTGAGACCCCAACTAAGGTCTTACTAATGATTGAAGAGGAGTGAATTACACAGGAAAGGGTCCATGATGGCAATGGAACGGTGTTGAGTCATGGTAGTCTTGCCCTTGGAAATAGAAGATTAAGTCGATCCACAGATGGGAGAGGTCGGGAAGAGACAGTGGACCAGAGGTCTGCATATTAAGTTGCAATGATACGTAGGAGCTAGTCCTTGCTGAGTTAAGATTAAAAGCAGCTCCTTGTATTTGATGCGATCGGTATAAATGGGAAGCCAGTGTAGGACATCGGTCATGTAGGTAGAAAATGTGTGAGCTGCCAACTTCATAACTGCCTGATAATCTTACCTTGGAAACTCCTGCAAACAGTGAATTACAGTAGTCAATGTGACAGCAGATGAAAGCATGGACTATAATTGTAAAGACTGATGAGAGAACAGATCATCTGATGGCTCTCAGATGCATCAGGTGACAGTAAAACGGGTGTGTCAAAGGCAAGAGCCACTCGGAGTAGACAGGGTGCCATCAAGGGTGACACCAAACCCACAGTCACTTGATGAGTGAATACAACAGTTGTACAGTAGTAATGGTCACTTAGCTTTGGGTTTTAGTGGTTCAGATTGTGTATACGGGCCAATGATTAGTCATTGTTATGTGTGAAGATTTTCTGGGTTTTCAGTGTGTTTAAAGGCCAAGTTTTTAAGGCGTGGTCTAATGAATACCTGCCGCCTGCTAGCTACCAATCAGATCTCTCCAAAGCATCTCATCCACCTGGGGTACATACAATCTTAACCAAATGGACTGCTGTGGTCAGTCTATCTGAATAGGCTCAAATGGGCCAAGTAGACAGCTGATGGAAATGCACTGGAAATAACAATTGAAACAATGATCGTGCTTCATAGTCCTTATAATTATATGCACCTACACACCTGTACTTGATATGCCACTCATATGCCTTCGTGCCTGTATTCGTGTGTGTGCGGGTGTGTTTGCGTGCGGAGCTTTGGCCAGTACGGCCATCTTGCAAGCTGCTCGTAGACAGCCTCCCGTCAAACGTGTGAAAAGTGCAACCAAACCCATGCGGGAAGTTTGCTGCAGTGTTGTAAATCACGACTTCAAGGGATGAAGCCATGAGCCAAATCTTGGCAGTTGCCTGTGGTCACTGTTGTTTGCGTTTGTTTTTACGTGATGATGACCGATGCGAGTGTAATTGAGAAATAGACTGAAAAGAATACTGGATGAATGCTATCAAATGCTGCATGTATATATAAGTGTGCATATATATGTATGCAAATATGTATATATATATATATACAGATCATTCCCGCATGGGTTTGGTTGTATATATATATATATATATACATATATATATATATATATATATATATATACAGAGAGTGAGAGATCTGCTTATTGTTCCCAGGTATTATAATTGATCATATTATATGCTGGCTGATATATTCTTCCTAGGTTTGACATGTGACCTAAATTATGCAGCGCTATTCAGAGAACACGACTCTCAACGGGCCCACCAGCCCCTGGACCATTATATTTATATATATATATATGGCGTTTGGCTGGGGTCAGTGTTGTTATATTGTATCTCTGATCTGGGGAACCTGAACTGTTATACACACGTGACAACCTATATCCAATCAGACATCAAAAGTGAATGTACCTTGAAATAGGTTTCATACGAGTCTTCATTCTTATTGCATCAGAAGCTGATCATTCAAGAGCTCTCAATTTTCAGCAGTTTTATTCAGTACAGATATATGTTTCTTATCATGACCACGCTGAATGCCTATATTGTATTCAAATTGATGCCCTTATAATATATATATATACAATATATATATATATATATATATATAAAATATAGTGGCCTGAATAATCATGGCATGCATAAGACCTGAAATACAGTACGTTCTTAGGTTACACAAAAGGTATTTTTTGGAATAAATGCATATACTGCATTCTGTATTTACCAATTTGTTCAAAATCTCAGTCGTTATGAATAAAAAGGCTCTTATCGCTTCTTCCTGATCACGATCGACACGAATTGTTAGATCGTACTTTTGCATGGTACTATGTAATATCAACTACAGAGTTCTGCTGTATGCATATATCGATCATCAAAAGAGTGAACATCTGAGTGGTTTAGTCTGAGAGGGGGAGGCGGGGGAGGGGGAGGCGGGGGAGGGGGAGGCGGGGGAGGGGTAGCGGTGCCATTATTGTTTACATATTGCCACTCTGCAAGAACATAAACAGATGGACCAACTTTGACACCTGTCAATACAAGGTACATAGGCCTATTGCTTGTACGAGAGAGGGAAGATTCTATTTCAAAGAAGGTGACTCTCTTCTCATACAGACTCTATGAGACAAACATTATATACATACACATATATGAATATATACATAGATTCATTGCATTGAATGGCATTACAATTAGTCATCTATTTACATTATGTCACAATGCCTCAGTCTTGCAACTCAGGGTTGTGTGCCCTATTCTCAACGCGCTCCTAAAAACCATATGAAATAAATATACCGGGCAAAAAGGCGCTTACTATAATGATTGAATGCTAAGACAAAACTGTGAGATAGAAATTCACAGGTAGTCCTTCTGCTCAGAGATATAAATATAAACAGCGTGTGTGTGCGTGTGTGTGTGTGCGGACCAGCTCACAGAGAAACAAACGCAAACAACAGTGACCACAGGCAATCACCAAGATTGCTCCACTTTCTATAATGGTCCATGGGCTGATATCCTGTATGCGTCCTATTGCGCTTTGGCTCATGGCTTTATATATATATATATATATATATATATATATATAAACATATTATAAGTAGATGTATGTACAGAGACAGACAGACAGAGAACGGACCAGAGGCATGCAGACATTTCAATTGAAAGGAATTGACCGGCGGTGGACTTGAATATGGCACTTCTTGACTGTAGCCCCACTCTATGAGTTCAGGTTTGATTGACAAGCAGTTTGTGGCAGGTGGGTGGGGTACAGAGCAGTTTGTCGCACAACTGCCTGCCCAGAAACCTTTACCTTTAACAATATCTTATGAAGTCCTGCAAAGGCCATAGATATTGACCTTACATTACCTATGTTTGTAGAATGTAATGTATAAACCTTATGAAATTTGTCAACATCCATAGAAGCCATAGCAGGGGGACCAGCTTATTCACTGGCACTGTATTGGAATGTAGATGTGCAGAACGTCATCACTGACTGCATGATTTATGTGTGGTAATTATAAGCTCTGCTATCTATGTTGCCAAAAATAGTACAGCTGTGGAATCAAGTTTTTGCAAGGGCACTTAATCAAATATACTCATGGTGGCAGCAGAACTATGTAATTATTGGTCAAGTGATGATTCAGTGAAAGTGGAAAGGTCAGGCAGGACGACATGCTCACTTGCTATGATGGATGATGTTCTCGATTGTAGCAATATGAAATTTTTAATATAGGGAGATTTATCAAGCACAAATTATTAGAACTAAATAGTGTACAATGTATTGTACACCAGTGCTACTCAAACTGTGACCAATAACCAATCCACAGGTTGTTGGTTATGGGGCCTTGAAGTGATAACCGGAATTGATATTTTGATTGTACTCAAACTGATTATATACAGTGTTGAAGGTTGAACACTGTTGATACATAAAAGCAGCTTTAAAGATGCAGCAGTAACAAAAGTATAGTTGTAATACACATTGGCAATATTACGAAATCTAAATTTTATTATAATTGGTTCTATATACAAAGATGTTGAAAGCTGCTGTCCATGGTGAAGCTGCTAAAATAAGTAAATAATTATTATTACCTGTTCCAAACCTCTGAAAGTTTGAGAACTGTAACATCGTGTTGTTCCAGACATGGATAAAAGAGAGGAATCACCTAACAGGTCATCTACAAATGATCTAAATCTAACTGAGAGGTAGGTATTACCCAAAGACCTCACTGCAGACCACTCATTGTCTAATATTAAATTTACCCTTCTCTTGTGTGATCTTGCTAATTTAAAATATCTCTTTGTGTTTCATTCCCTAAATCTTCTGTATCCAAATGTGATGGATGCTGTTTTTGCAGTACATCCTGTGTCCTAGACGCCAACTTAATTCAGACAGTGCAAGCAATCTGTAGTGCATTGCATATAATTAGAGGCAATTCACAGTCAATTCATGTGGGTACCATATCACCCTACTGTCCCTAGCACCCTATCAGAGTTAGCCCTGCAGGATCAACAGTATAGTCTAAAGTATGGGTCTTAGCGTCCATGCCCCAAAGAGTAGTAGAGAGGGCAATGTCAAATAAAAGTGTTGGATTTAATCAACCTTATCCCATTTGTAACCTATTTTGTTCCTTACATATGCAATGCATGTCTTTTAGTTTAATATACAATGTTAATTCCAAATGCAGGGTTTTGCAAATGTAAGCAAATAAATCTATATAATTATGTTTGGGAATATGCATAGTCTAGATCATTTACTGATCCTATGTACTAACTGTTCTGGTTACACCAATAGAGTATATGATCTTAACTACTGAATAATATTAAATACTAAATTATATTAAATTATATTAAATGTCATATTGCACTGATATCGCATGAATCAGTTAATGATGTATGCTACAATTTTATCCTTGATAGATGTCATTCATTATCATTTGTCATTCATTATCATTTGTCATATACTATCATTTGTCATTCATTATCATTTGTCATTCATTATCATTTGTCATTCATTATTATTTGTCATTCATTATTATTTGTCATTCCTTATAATTTGTCATTCATTATCATTTGTCATTCGTTATCATTTGTCATATACTATCATTTGTCATTCGTTATCATTTGTCATTCATTATCATTTGTCATTCATTATCATTTGTTGCTAAAGACAAAGATCTTAAATCTTTTTATGACCTCAAGAAATAAGAGTTCTCAGTTTGTGTGAGCCATAATGTTATTTTCTGCTTCTTAAATGATTCATATCTGTGTTCACAAGCTGCCTTGCTTGGCGCTAATTCAAAGAATTTCTCCCACTGTAGTGCTTACTTTCCAGTGATAATACCTACCATATACAATGATTTATCATATGTTAAGTTATACTGGTTCCAGGATTTGGATATCTGGGTCAAAGGCCATACTCATAATTGTAAACTTAGAGGTTACTCAGGCGCTATATAAAGTGAATTCAGCGGTCACCAGCTTTTCACGATTGCTGTGCAAAGTCAAAGGATTTGCTGGAATGTTATATATGTGAAAAACGTGGTCCAGTTGTTAAGAAACCAGAGGAGATGATGTTAATCCAGTTGCGGCTCTGTCAGATGGATAGTCTCTGCGGATTAAGCGAATTGTGTTATATTGTATGGCTAGAAACGGATTTCTCTTGGGTCAGATATCAGCCCCATGAACTAATGCTTTGAATACAGTGATGCAGGGAAGTGGATACCTTCTGTGTTGTTCACCGTTAACCTTGAAATATGTTTTGAGGGATTTCTGTGGGTGATAGGTGCAAAGCAATTCTGATCTGATCGACTGAACTGATCAACTGAGTCCTACAATGTCAGAGAACTGCCATTGCCCGGATGGCTCGTGCATTATTAATACATGTGCCACTGCATTTTGGTACTGGGACGTCAGGGCTGATTAGGAACCCCCTCTCCTCTTGTACTATGAGGGACAGAACTCATCCTCTATGGGTGGAGAGGGAGACTGGTATTGATCTCAGAATACCAGAGCTACTACTGACTGGGGATTATTGATCTGCTAAAAGATGAGCTTTCTGATGCACTGCTAAGCCACTTACTGCCTGCACCAGAAAGTCCTCACTTGCTATACAAAGGATTGGCCAGCCTTCCTGACCACTGGTCAGTTATTGGCCCATGTATCTGGCCACTGGTCAGTGATTCATCATCAGTCCTCACTGACCACTCATTGTCTAATATAAAATTTTCGCTGATGTAGACATCTCTGTGTTTCATTCCCAAAATCTTTTCTTTGTCCAAGTGGTTATCTTGGAGACCTGGAATACTACCTAGACCTGCATCCTGATTATTTACATGATTGATGCTAAAGCAAAGTGATTTGTTCTTGCAAAGGCTCAGTGCTCTTTGTGTGAAGTTTAAAATTATTTGGTTTTACTGTCCCAATCTACATAGAAATATTTTTGATTTTTCATCGGTTATTAAAGTGTAGTCAATTTGTGACAACCTTCATACAATTTGCAATTTTTTTGGTTAAAATATAGAATTGCATGCACAAAGAGACTTGTACTGATATTTATTAGAAAATTAGGTGCTATTCCTTTATATACAAGTGTTCAAATATACAGAAAAATATGGTAATATTATATTTATATGAATGTTTCATACAATTTATGAGGTATCATGGTCTCAAGTAAAAATGCATGTTCACAAACGTATATCATGTCGAATAATGATGTGAACTGCTTTGTTGCATATGTTACGTTGGCAGTATACTGTTGACGAAATGTATTACGACCTCTCTGTGCATCTATGCGACCATTATACAAATGCTGGTGTTATCAGTTGGGTTTGTGATTTAGTGATGCTCCATTCGTTGGAGGGTATTTTCTTAAGCTCCAGTTGACGGTTTCTGTTTGAGGCATCGGTCATTCTGAACGGAAGATAATGGTAAATGCAGCGAAACTTCAGCCGGTGATAAAAACCGATAGAGTCATGTATATTGTAAATTATTGCGCTTCACTTATTATCGGCGGTCGGCGTCAATGCCAACCGACCCGCTTGCGTGTGAGCCGTCGCAGAAATACCTGGTTTCAGTCTCCAGTGCCGCAGCGTCGCACGTGTTATAGAAAGCGAATCGTGTGCGGTGGGTGGCGTCAACCAGGCATTTGCATGCGGCGAGGCGCGTGGCCGCTTCAGTTGAGACGAGCTCCTTGCAGTCTGTATCCGGTGGCGGATTATGGATCGCTATCAAGATCCGTGATGAACTTCTTAACCAATACGTGCAACGCCGGGCGTACGATGATGACGTCGACAGCGGCGGTGGCGCTGCTGGCTTTGACCTAACTGGTGCGTCATCGATCGGTGAGTGGATCGGTCATTCGGTCGCTGTTTGCCTTGGTTACAGCGCACAGTGGACGACGCTGCTGCGGCAGTCCATCCATCCGCGTTCCTTGAAATTCGTCCGGACATTTGTTTGGCGGTTATTCGTCACATCTTTTTAAGCGAAGCGGTTATGTATTGATGAATTACGACTAGGTTAATTTATATCTGCTGTGGTATCGTCTCTGGAATTGCTCGACACCTTTTGATCATTGGTTTCTTGATTGGTCAGCAGTTGGAAAGTATTGCGTCTCAATTGTTTTCTCGTGTATCGGTGTTCGTTTTGTGATAACATCAGCTGGAAATGGCCAGTTCTCAGCTGGAATCGAATCCGGCTTTGATGAAGGCTAGTGATGCACGCGGCGAGTTACCACAGAGGCATCCGAGAAACAAGAAGAGTACAAGAGAGAAGATAGATAAGTTGGTGGCCGATGGGGCCAAGAACTACCCTGCTTATCTGAAGCTTATCTACACAGGCGACTCAGAGCTTTCGTCTGAGGACGAATTCTGTGCTGATCATAAGGCAAAGCTGAATGTCAGGAGAGGACAAGCTCCTAAGACACACCACCCGGAGTCGGATTTTGCTGCAGTCGTCAGTGCACCAGCGGTCTTCTCGCCAGAGTCGACTAAATTGCTTGATCCAGGCTGTGAGAAGCTTCCAACTCCAGTGGACCATAGCAGTCCGTTGAAAGAGGACTTGGAAAGGATTTCCGATGATCGTTCTTGTGGTAAGGTAGATTTTAGTTTATGGGTTAAATGTGCAATCGATAGAAATATCTTACCTTTATTGGTGTTGTTTTCAGTGACAGGCTGGTACTATGTTTATCTCTGTATGTGCGTATTCATTCATTCTTTCATTTGGGAATTTATATAGCACGTCTTCAAGCAGCATTTCAGCGGCGCTTTTGGCCACAATGCGCCCAATGAACTGTTTTGTGGGGAAAATTTCAAGTAGCATCCTAGGGTGTAGACACAGCTCTAGGGTAACAATTCCATACCACTGGGCCTACCACAAAGAAAGCTTCGATTCCACATGGTTGCTGTTTGAACAGAAGGAAAGTATGCTTGCCTCTATTGTGCCTTTAAAACTTCACGAAGACCCGGGGATTTATTAATTTTTACAGCAGAATTAACTCAAGTCTTGCTTTGATTTCAATTCAGGAAGTCATCTTAGTTACTGAGTTTTTGATCATCGTTATTCAATCGCTGAATGAATTAACTAGGATTGACGATGTGATGCTTCTGATGGTCTGTGATAAGTCCTGACTTAATAGGAGAAGATGATCAGTTCCTTACACTATAGTCTGAGAAGCTGTCGTGGGTATGAAGTGTTTTCTTTCTTATTAGCCACAGCATATGAAGGCTGTGGCATCAGTGTGGCCAGACCTCTCCCTGTGTGTCTGATCTTCTCACTGACAGTGTGCGGTTGGTGTACTCATTTTGCCTGAGTTTGCTAGATGGCACAGATGGAGCTGAAACCTCAAGGGAAATGTCTGCACTGGCAGAGATTAGACCCCAAGCTAAATGTGAATGTTGATATACACATTTCATGTAATGAGACTAGTGACCATATGATATTGACCCTTGACCATATGATATTGACCCTTGACTATATGATATTGACCCTTGACCATATGATATTGACCCTTGACCATGTGACATTGACCCTTGACCATATGATATTGATACTTGACTATATGATATTGACCCTTGACAATATGATATTGACTCTTGACCATATGACATTGACCCTGGTCGTTTGATAATGAATTGATTAAGTGAGATCCTTTCTCAGTGCTTACTGTTTGAATGGATGCCAAGTGTGATTTGAGATCCTTGTTTATGGACCATGCTAGCACTAGAGTCATAATATCTCTGAAATAAGCCACCTTTGAGGGACGATACTTACAGAGATTTGGATCCTAATTTCTCTGTTGCACAAAGGATTTTTTTCTATATTTCTAGCTCATTCAATAGTGGTCTTTGGAGGACCTCTTATTTCTCTAAAATACCAATTACCGATTTGTGTCAAGGAGGTAGTAGTTTCCTTTGAAATTAAACTGTGCAAATACTGCTCAATTACAATTACAATTCTTTGCATCAATTTGAATGTGTGTGCATTTAGAGTGGATTCAGATGTTGTGCCCTTTAAGGACTCTCACATTGTGTTATCTGTATAATGTAATGTAATCGAGCATTTATATAGCACCTCTTCAAGATATCTATTGAAGAGCATGGCTTTGTGCTGGCTTATACGATGTTAAATGCCATTATGATCTATTAAAATGCATCAGTTAACAAAACTGCACGTGTGGACTGATTATAAACTCGTGTAATCTGGCTTCATCCTATGTGGAGCTAAAACCTGAATTCAAGAAAAAATATCCTTTTGTTCCACACGACATGCCAAATGACTAAGACAGCTGTGTTTGAAATGTGCTGCAGGCTGATATTGAGGGCTGCTTCTGCTTTCGACCTCTTCCTGTTTTCTTTTTTAGGTAATTATTTATGGCGAATCCGGTTTAGAGCTCTTCTTATCACAGATGGACATGGTTTTGTAGTCTATGCTCTGAGGAATTTTATAATGGATAGTCTTACTGAAAGACTATTTCCTGAAATGGGTCCTTAGGTGTCAAGAGTTATGGGTTTGTTTACCATTGAAGTCAGGATCTGTCTTGAATATAAAGTCGCCGGCTTGTTTCTACTTCTAGGTGGCTTCAACCTAAGTGTTCTCTCACTAGTTTATTGGATATTAAAAATAAAATTAGCACAGCCTTCAGATGATGTGAATGCAAATGGTGTTTGTTATTTCATCGAATGTTAACGAATTGTGCGATTTGAAAGTAGGTATGTCCAGTACCAGAATTTAAAGTAAATTGTAGGGCGGAAATAGTAATGTTGACCTAGAAATTCACATAAGGACGTTTTGAATGTCATTATTTCCTGGAATTCCATCAGGCAAGCAAAACAGTGCACAGAAGACTAGAAGAGCCAACAAGCCAATAATTCTTTGTCTGCAGTTAAGAAATAACATCCATGGTGTTGTGAGCTGTTTCCCTGTGCTGCAGCCTGAGCGTACCATGTGTTGTTCTCTCTCAATTTCATTTGTATGTGTTGATGGTTTTTTGTACAAAGTAGATGCGTCTGCGGATGTCTTGCCGATCGAGGGTCTCTTTTTCGACAGAGCTCTCTAGCTTTGCAATTTGGTGGTTGTTGCTGGAGACATTTGTTTACTTAATTCTCCTACTCTGATGATGGCCTGGAAACAACACTAGCAAAGCTTCATCCAACTTTTTAACTCTAGTTAGAGACTTATTCTTTTGCTTGTTCATCTGGAGTTCTCCTAGCATCTCCAAGGAGTTTGCCTCAGAGATCAAAGTCTTGCCTATTGGACCTTCAGATGTTCTTCATACAATACAATACAACTGAAGTTTGATATTGCCCTTCTAACAATCAGCCCAGAAATGCAGACATGCCTCAAGGGTGCAACTGCAGTTGCAATGCAGAGCAATTGTGCGCAGCGGACTTGCTCGAGATCCATGCACAGTGACTACTCAGATGAGGATCGAACTCACACTCAGCGTTACAGGTCGACCAATCGGCCACCGTGCCACACATACCCATGGACTGTACTTTAACAAGGTCTGCAGACATTTCTAGACAAATCTGTTAATGTGTTATAGTTACTTTTTTCAGTTTTTTGGTGGATAAGGTTGGGCATAGCAAAGAGCTTGTGCCAAACACTTTTGCATGTATTTGTTATTTTGTAAAGCACCCTTCAAAGATCTCTGAAAAGCATTTAGTATGTACTTGTTTATGGGATCCGGATACATGCATCGGAAATATATGAATGTTTTTGTGACTATGTTAGTATCATCAAGGGAAGAGTTTTTTGATTAAAATTGGTATATAACTCGACATCCAGATGCTGAGTTGCATTTGTCCAAATGGCAATTCATCGATTACACATGGCTCACTGGATATCTGGCACACTTCTGGTGCTGAGGGGAATGGCGAATGCATTAGTGGACCATGATCAAATGTTCTTAAGTGGATATTGCTTCTGTTCTTGCTGTGAGGAGTTAGTGTGCTGTGAATAATTTGAAAAAATTATCCACAGTTCGGCTCATCTATTCTTTGAACAGAAGCCTGTTAATTGGAAGTAATTGTGTCAATACATCATTAGGAATTCGTTAGGGGTGATACTTGATTGCCATGGTGTTTACTGTGAAAAGAATTTAATTTTACATGAGCCGTGTGCAAGTGTCCCAGTGGCACCTATCTGTCAAAGTTAGATTGTTGTTTAGGTTTTTTTGTGCTTGCCTTTCGTGTCCAATTAGCTTGGTTAGATTTATATCGGATGCCTGCTTCTGTAGGTATGCTTGTATGTGTGTGTATTTGTAGAGGACAATTGTTTAGCATTTTATGAAACCTGCTCAAGTTCTGTGTAAGGACACGTTGAGGATTCCATCTGTTTAGTATTGAACTTGTTACTTTCGGATGAATGTTCCACATGGAATTAAAATAGAAGACAGAAGACAAAAGCTTGTGGATTAAAAGAAATGAGAACTATTAAAAAAATTGCTGCACTGCTATTAGTTGCTGAAGGATACATTTCATTTTGACTTTGACTTTGCAATGAGGTAAAAAAAAGATATTTTTATCACAAGCACTGCACAGAAATAGTTCGACGAGGAGTTTTAGTGACTATAGTTCTTAAATTCTTAATTAGATTCGAGGGTGTTAGGAGCAAGAGTGAAAGTCAATCCTCAGTGAAAATATTCAGATATGTGAATTGAGTCTTTAACATACTGCTGAAACAGGTCTTGATAAGGAACATTTTTTTAACTTTACACACAATAAACACATTTGTAGTTTTTAAGAATTGGCTGTCAATTTTAGGACCTATGAATGCCACTGACCACAGACTTTGGGACACAATGCATCCTCTCTTGCACGCTATCTGTTGTCACATAGTGTTTTGAAAGTTAACTAGCAATTTAAATGCTGATGCCAGTGAGATTAGATTTTTAGGACAGTGTGGTTCCATCGATTCCCTTGGCGACCAGTTCAAGACAGATTGATGACTTTATCAACTCTACATGGATACCTAACATCTTTGTTTCCACAGGGAGGCGTGAGCTGAATGATATTGGCATCTGATTATCCACGTCTTCTGCAAACCTTTTCTGCATCTATATATTGGAGCAGCCGTCAGAATGCTTGCGGCAGGTTGAACGATCGTACGCGGCCATAGTTTCCGTGGACGAAATTCGATTTGGGGCGTGATTAGTGTTTGTATGGGATTACATTAGACGTATGCAACAGACCACTTGCAAAGGAAGCGCATTTTGTAAGAAATTGTTGGCTCAGATGGAGCTTTGTGGAGATTGAGTTGGCACATTCATCAGCTTATTTGCTCAAGGCAGTCTATCGTGCAGTGATATGAATTGCTGGATAAGGTTAGATTTGCTGAAGTCATTTGCCGAGTTTGAGAAATGTGATGGATTTTCTGATGCTGGGGTTTAGGCATTTATGGTAGTTTTGTAATTTTTAGTTTTTTGGAAATTTCTTGTGGTTACCAAATTGAAGACTATGGGGTTTGATAAGAATTCAGCATGAGTTTGGTATGTAATCAGTCATCACTTGAATGTGATGACATTTTGCTGATGACATTTTGGACTTCGTTCTTGGTGGGGTTTAAGTGATCTTTGCCCTTGAGTTTTATTAAAAGATGTCAACAAACGATGAGAACCTTAATTTCAAATGTAATTCTTGTATGGCTTCATTTTTGAATAGCATGTAGAAGCTATCGATAAATAAATAAAACTGTACAGTTGCATATATGTCCTTTGGATGAAATCTGAAGACCACTGGATAGTAATTGTCATTTTATGAAACTTTATAATGTTCCAAAGATTGTTTATCTGAATGAAAGTTTAAAAGTCCTTAAATTGTGAAATTTTTCCTACGGTTATACTGTTAATGTGTTCATTTCTTTAAAACATATAATGTTTGCTGGAAAAAAATCAGAGAAACTGGTAGAAGGAAGTCGGATTTCCATGAGCACCGACTGAGGAGAGGAAAAGAGAAATATGTTGCTCGAGAGAGGAGAGAGGCTTGCTGAAAGGCTGGTCGTTGTTGGTCTGTCTGTTGTCATTGCTCCCAAGATGGGAATTTCCTGGCTGTGCTGGAATTGCTTCTGAGGTCAGGCCAATCGAAATAATTCACGACCCTTCATTCTACGTAGGCGGTCAATTGCCCCCAAAGGACGGCGAGGGTGGGGGCCGAGCACCATTGGCCGATTGGAGGAAAGTCTGTGACTCATCAAGACTTCATGACTTGATGATGGCATTTCGTTCAGCTGCTGCTGCTGCTGCTGCTGCTGCCTTCTGCATATGTCTCAGAGGATGCTCTTCCTTGGATCATCTGGCCAACAAAATCAATAAGTATCCGGCCTTTGACTACTGGCTAACTGAGACAAATGACTGAAAACATGTTTTCTCAGATAAATAATTACAGATGAAGGCAGACAGAGGCCAGGCAGACAAGTAGACAAACAGACAGACAGACAGATGGACAGAGACACAAACTGAGACCCATAAATGTCTAGACCTTACTGTTCTCTCTTCTTGTCCATTTTATTGTTTCTTGTTGTTTCGTTTATTTTTTTCTTTTATATTGTAAATGCTTAAATACTGAAACTATTATTATATGTCGTTTGGCTCGCTCTTATTATTTTTTAGACTTTTAATAAATGCAATTGCTATGAGAAATGTATTTAGCAGGCTGGAAGAGGTAGATTTTGAGCCTGGAGAGAAAATCAGTCTCTCTGAGTTGATAGTTATATATAATAGTATATGTTGCTTCTTTAAACCATATACATGTAACCTTCTAAGTATACATGTGTAATGGTGCAACTGTGGAATTTACAACTCATAAGGTTGGGCTGATGATAGACACTAAGACATCTGCGTCTGATGCTTTTTCATGTCTGATGAAAAAGCCAGAGTGTGACTTATTAAATATTTCACGTTTCAGCTTCTTTGTTTTGTGTCAACGTTTCTTCGCCGCCACCAGACGTCATTTCATCCATAACTGATTTTATGGTTTTTTGGCACGGTCCAGCTGTGGCTCTGAGAGTCGAGAGCCATAAAGCTGCCGTGGGCTGCAGTCAGTCACAACTTCTAAGACAGGCTTAGAAGGATATTCCACGAAAAGATGGATGGCCGAGGGTCTTCGGAAGCGTGTACCTAATGCGCAATGCGAACGTTATTTGTCTCTAGAGTTTGATGCTTGACGATTAATTCCGAGTGCTGTGTATTGCTGTTCTTAGATGGCGCCACCAGCCATGAGCTGAATGACATGAAACCTCTGAAGCAAAGCGGGGAGCAGGAGGAAGAAGTCAGACGTACAACAGAGGAAGAAAAGGAGCTGGAAGAACTGAGACTTGAATTGATACAAGTGAATTTTAAATTTATTTAAAACGAAATAAAAACAGTTCTGCTGTGTGTGTATGTAATGGTGTGTATCATTCTATCAAAAACTTGTGTCACAGAATGTTATATGATATGAATGAAGTTTAATAAATAAAAGACTAACAACTTTACTGTTTATACATGTATGAAAATTATTGCATCTCGTTGATATAGTATTGATATTTCTATGCTGCAACATAGTGTATTGGTAATGATGGTTTGTAAGTTTCTGTCTTTCATTTTTTTGGTGAACGAATGTGGGTACAGATAAAATTGCTATTATGGTTTTAGTAAATAGCATTTATTCGTAGATGACAAGCGGTCCATGCTGTTATTAATTTTTTACCTTTGATAGCCGCTTGTGTGAAAATGGAGATTCAGCATTATGTTGTCATAAGGATTTAGCTATCCTCAACACTTCTTTTGCTAAAACCTGTGAATGATACAGAGGTGCGTAGTGTAAGATTATTGACTATCCTTTCTGTGCAATTTAGCGGACTGATTTTCAGTAGAAACTGAACAAGCCTTTAACCTTTAATCTGTGTCAGTGTTGTTGTGATTGGACATGGTTGCCCATTGACTAAAGCACTTGCCATGTAATGTGCAGAGTATGGGATTGAGCATCTAGGATGGCTATATGGGCATTGAGCAAGTCTTTCACGCACAGAGTTCAGCACCATCAAGTGGTGCTTGGTCATGAAAAATTAATAAATGCATACTAATTAAAATTATTATAACAATGATCACAATCATACCACTGAATTTTGAGCCACATGCACAGTTAACTAGGGACAAAGATAATTAACATCAGAGCAAAAGCAATTTTGGGTAGTTTCTAAGAGCATGAGGGATTATTTCTACCTTGGGCAAAATGATGATGATGATGATGATGATGATGATGATGATGATGATGATGATGAGAGTTTATTATGCTGTGTTAATCTGTTGGTTTATCTTTGTTGTTGTCATTTTATTTCCTAAGTTTCCGCTTGCATTTGTCTGAATGTAGGTTCAAGAGGATATTGCGACATTGAAAGCCGTGCTCGGCACGAAGATGAAAGTAGCGGCTGATCTGAAGCGCAAACTTGGCATTACACCAATGGCTGAACTTAAACAGAGTATTCAACACATCAAGGAGTCTGGCACGTGAGTTGTGTTCTACTCAACAGATGTATAGCATTGGTTTCTACATTAAATGAATCTATAGATGTAGTTAGTGTAAACATTCTGTTATTATTACAATTGTTGTAGTTTACGTAAATAGTAACAACTGTTACAGCAATATAAAAATATGTACATCTATAAATCAATATAATATAATATATATATATATTATACGTATGGTGGTTGGGAAACATCCCTCTGATAATCCTGGTCCACTTTCAAGAATTCTTTCTGAATTAAACCATATTTACTCCCTTTAACCAAGTGAGTTGTTCTGAATTCATCTGTACTGTGCCACTATTTGGATGAGATGGTACTACCATTTGTGTAGCATTTGGATGAGATGGTACTACCATTTGTAAAGCATTTGGTTAAGATGGTACTACCATTCGTAAAGCGTTTTGGTGATATGCTCTTTGTCCTTTCTTTTCATCACTGAAACAACAGTTGCTTTGCTGTGAGCAATACTGTGATTTATAAGATTCTTCTGCACTCTCAAGAAATACCAATTCTTTATTTTAATTATAATAAAAACAAGTTTTCTATCATCATTAGGTGTTGTTAGTCATTTCTAAGGTGTTTTACACCATTAGTTGTCAGTGCAACTGCCGATAGGTGAATACAAGATAAGTGAATATAAGATAGGAGAAAGAAGAGAGGTGAATATATGAATGGTGAATATAAGATAGGTGACTGTAAGATAGGTGAATATAAGATAGGTGAAGGTAAGATAGGTGAATATAAGAGAGGTGAAGGTAAGATAGGTGAATATAAGAGAGGTGAAGGTAAGATAGATGAATGTAAGATACCATACCGGTAGGTGAATGTAAGATAGGTGAATACAAGACAGGTGAATATAAGATTGGTGAATACAAGATAGGTAAATATAAGATAGGAGAAAGAAGATAGGTGAATATATGATTGGTGAATATAAGATAGGTGAATATAAGATAGGTGAATGTAAGATAGGTGAATATAAGATAGGTGAATGTAAGATACCGGTAGGTGAATGTAAGATAGGTGAATATAAGATAGGTGAATATTGGATAGATTTTCAGTTGTCTTTTGAAACTGCATGTTGCTGATGTCATTCTATGGAGATAATGGAAATTTTCTAATTGATGGTTGTGCCAAAATGAAGCCAGAGGAGTCAAATCAATAATTGGAATGCACTGGATGGCTGCAGATGGCGCTGATATTAATAAGCTTGAATGTGTTTATGTTGTATGCTTCTATTTGACTACCTAGGCAAATGCCTCCAAGTATGGAGGTATAGAAGAACAATGATATATCATAGCTTTTCAATGCAGATGTAGACTCGGGGATCAGCTGGTCATAGACTTACCTACTCTGTCAATATTGATGTATTCATCATGCTATTGACACATTGGTGCCTGGCTGCACGTTGTCATTTTCCCATTGGTTGGCCTCTGGCTATCAATTCTGTCCCTATTGATTTTTTCTCACTGGCATATCCATGGAATTCTATTGGTCATGCTTCTCCCATCAGCTCACAATCTCTATTCTCTGACCTGTCTTTTTATCACAAGGCTCAGGTGCTTTTCAAATGGTCTTCCGTTAAATCTTTCTTCTCTTTCCATTTCTTATTCTAGATCAGGGTTAAGAGTAGCACATGTCTTTGTTCTCTTGTCATATTAGAGGCAGGAGTCAATTAAAATTGATTGTTGTTGTCAGCTAAAATAAATGTTTATGTAGTTGAAGTAATGGCTCACTTGCACTGTCTGAATTTTGAATTTAAAGTTAAAGCTTTGGGTTTTTATGTAAAATCATTGGTTGACAATTCTGCCAGTTTGTTTCATGATTTGAATACTGAACTTTTAAAGGCATGATTTAGCAAGCAAATCATTTGACTTTGTATATATTTTTTTACCTGCATGACACACTTGATATAGTCAATATGAAGAAATAGCTCAAAATGAATACAGTCTTTTACATAGCTCTAAACTGAGTCCACCTTTGTGGTCACTGTTCAGGGTCTATTAATTTCAAGAATCATCTTCGCCCATACACGTATGCACACTAGCACCTGTCTCATGCCTCAGATGTAGTTATCTCTTACATGCACTTGGCACAATGTATAAAATAAATAAAGAATAATTCTGAGGAGGTACACTAACATGCTGAACCAATGAGTGACATGGTCTTACTTTGGATGAGGTTTTCTGTGGCTTTTTTGTGTGGATGTTGTTCGTTTTCTCTTAGTTGGTATTTTGGTTTTCCATCCACATTTGTTTGCCAACAGGTACCAGAAGACAAATGCTGTGTTCCGATCGTTTGGTGCTTTTGCGTCCAGAAAAATGGGAAACTTTCGGTGGGTGCCAACATTTCTTTATGCATAGCATGTCTCGTGTACAGTGGAACTTAACTCTTAAAATGTTCTCAGCGCAGTTCTAATGTAATTGCAATAACGGTTATGAATATCAAGTTTAATTCAGACTAGCTTTGCCTTGCTTATTGCTTATGTGACAATATGTGTATGGTACTTATGCTTGGCTCCTAAAAAATTTTTTCGTGTCCCACAGGTTTATTCGTTCGTTTCAGAATTTGATATAGCGCCCAGTGATTGATAGAAAGCAGGCAAATTATTACAGAGAAGTTATCTTAGTGCAACCATGGTCCCATTCCAAGTGGATGGGCCAACGAATGAGAAGGATCAACTCTGTCTGATCGAAGAGCAGCTCCTTGGAACCAAGAGCTCCTTCTTAGCCACAGAGCACTGAGCTCTGTGAGAGACTAACTCAGAAACTCAATGATAGAGACAGAGATCATGTACGAAGGAAGGACCACTATCATACACCACCAAACAAGCACTGCTATCCTCTAGGAAATGTGCTGCAAGATAGGAAGCCAGTGCAAGGCATCTCACATGTATGCAGAGACTGGAGCATTTCTTTAAATATGACCAATTAGCTGGGCAGTGGAACAAAGGACCCGGTCAAGACAGGCTTAGGCTTGCTTTGCTGTATTTGGTTTAAGATTTTTGAGCAGGTTGCCCATTTCAGCCTCAGTTCAATATTTTAAGTATGAGTGTTAAGGCAAGTGGTGAAAGTCCTGCCTCTCACGGCCCATCTTAGCTTAAATTTACAATGGGGAGGGGATGAGGGTGACTATCCGGACATGGTGGAGTGAACGCAGCAGCAGCAGGCGCTCATCAATCGGGAGAATTCTTTCCCAGGGTCTACAATGGTTCGCAGTAGGTTGAGTACACAACGATATAAAGTACATTTATTACGACAATGACAGCGATAACAAGGAGGTGAAGAATCTGAATAAGCTGTTTTGTACTGATTGCTTTCTCCAGATTTGATTATCATTATTGACATTTAGATTAACTTGCTGTATAAATATATGTATATATATATATATATAAATTATATATATGTATATATATATATGTTGTATATATATCTATATATGTTATATATATATATGTTATATATATATATCAATGCTACTATTGCTGCAATCACAATATATATGTGTATGCATAAATATGAGTCTAGATATGAATGATTGCAGCATTTGCTATTTTTCCACTTGGGTGTCATAGTCTTTATGAGACTTTTCTATGATTCTGGTGTTAATGGTTTGTGCGTCGATTCAGAATTCACTTACTGAGATTATGAGTTTCGATGCAAGCTTGCGTCTGTTGAATGCTTCTCTCGTGCGCATCCCTACTTCAGTTCTGAATTGATTGCTATTCGTGGAGCCTTCAGTTTATTGCAGCCCTTTTGATCCTGGAAATTCTCATTAAATTGGAAAATGGTGTGTATGGCTTTGCGTTGCCCTATGGTCATCGTTCCATGAACGAATTGGCGGATATTTTATCGTCGGAGTTATTGATTACATGTACTTGGGAGAATTTGTTGTCATTCTGCTGCTTTTGACTTCTGCGCATCTGATTGGGAATTTTCTGTTTGGTAGGATTTTAGCAGAAGCAGATGGAAAGAGGATATTTCATTCATTTCTTAACTGATTTTGTTATTATAATCATCAGTAGTCTTTCTTGTGTTGCAGTTTAGCTATTTAGGTGATTGAATGATGTATCATATAATGTGGGATCAATCTATCACGATAACGATGACGATTATGGTATGCTAATCATAACAACGAAAATGATGTCAATTTTAAAGAGTAATCATAGCGACAACATTGTACACAGCTATGCAACATGTACGATGTTTGAAGTTGAACATTTAAAGGCTTTATGATTTGTTAATGAATAACAGATTGAATTTCCCTATTTTCATGCTTTTCAATAGTTTATTTATTGTTTTATACACTTTTGCAGAATTTTAAAATCTGTTTTGCTGAATTTGTAGAAATTCATCTATGTTCAAGTCAGTGGAAGAGAAAGTTGGAGGTGCTTATGGGACAGTCAAGGTCAGTAGATACACTGTGTTCTCCTTAAGGTAGGGTAATCAATAAATTAATTAGTTAATCTTATAACATACATGTCTTCTTTCAGCAATGGTGTATGATCCTGTAATTGAAAGCGATTGTCACCGAAATGCAGGCAGAAAAATTTGGATTGCATCAACAACAAGGCAACTGGACAATCACTTGGTTGACTAAATGTCTGAATAATGAACTGTCAACTTCAGCTGATAACTCGTGGTGTTACATCCAGATCCGAACCTTCCATACCACTTTGATCTTCCTGGAGCTATTCGTCATCTAGAAGTTTAACGTGGAATGTTGAATCCTGTTTTTCGTAGTTAGAGTCTTAGTTTGCAGGCTGTGTGTCCAGTTTTGCTGAATGATTGGTAGCTGTTGAATTTAGCAAGTATTCTTAAGGCAATAGGAGTTCACAGATAATTGATATTTTTACTAACCTATATTATATATTGTACGAATTGGTGGTGTGGTTAATCAGTCACCAGGTGAAGACTTGGTCAATAGCAAAATTATTAAAAGCCAATGAGAAACTAGGGTTTTAAGGCATTTGTGCAAAGAAGAAAAAGAGTTCGAACTCAGATGAACAGGGCACGATATAAGCATGCATTTTGTTAAGCAGAGCTTAAGTAAGACAATTAGTTAACTAATTAAATTTCTTAGTGAAGAGCAGCATATTTTAGAGCATTCTCGGGTAGCTTCTTAACTGAGTTTCATGTAATTACGTCCAATTACATAGTAAAACAGATTTATAATACACATAGTAAAACATCTTTGTAGCCAATTCCTCTTGTGTATATTATGGTAAGTTTCTGTAGTATTTCAGTCAACCTGATTTAGTAGTTGTTTAATTATCCCTAATGCTTGGCTTATTAGAAAAGTCCCCATGGTAATTGTCACTGGTTATTGGGTGTAACTCCAAAATGTCGTTTAACATGTTGTAGCATTGACCATTGTACCTCTGGTGTGAGTTTCTTTCATTTATAAAATGTACATTTAAGTTAAGTAGCAGAGAATTTTAGGCACCATGTAATTGGACAGTAATTAAAGCTGATTCCATATTTCTTATTCATTCTTTCACCTGGTTGTGGCCTTCTAATTGTGATAGTTCACTCTATGTCCATAGATTTTTATTGTTCATTGCAGGTTAGTGGTCTGTCTAGGTTCCGCTTGTTCCATACTTTGTGCTTTCAGTGAAGTCCCAGATGCTTTTCTCATTAATGCTTTTGTTTTTGTCAGTCATTTATTGTCCAATGGCATTTGAAAACGACTGCGTTGAAGTGATTTGATGCGCATGGCTGATATCATGCAGATGGTTTATGGAAATAGACTTCCATGACTTTCGTTCATGGCTCCTGTTGGAGCTGAGACTGTATAGCATTTGTTTTCTTAGTGAGGAACTGTATTCTGGCAAATTAAGAAGAACAGCAGACATTGTTAAAGCTTTTGTTGTGATATTGTCGGATTGGTGGAGGAAGTGTTAGATAGATAGATAGGGTGTCGATGGGTGATGTTGCTTGCATCATTCTGATGTGCATTTAGAATTGTGTGTCAACAGAAGCCTTCCTCTAAGTATGGCCTCTGTTTTCAGAATTCTAATTGTGATGACAGATTTATATGGCACCACTTCAAAAGGAATGCATGACAGGTATGCTCTACCTGGCAACACGAAAACACAATTGGTTGGCAGGCACTCGGACAAAAGAAGCAGAGAAAAGGAAAGGCATTGTCTTATATAACCGCCTCATTCACAGATATGAAATCTCTGTGGATTGACTTTGTCTTGATGCTTTGTCTTCTTGTGTATGCAGTTTATGCACACCATGATCAAACAGTCACTTAGCAAATGGAAATTATTCACGGCACTCATGAAACTCATGGCTGATCCAATCAACCACTTTCATAATGACTGGTTGATGAGTTGCAATCAAAGAAACAACCATTGATACACGATGATGCAGTGCCTTTGAGTAGTCTTCTTTAGGGGTGCTATATAAATGTTGATGAATGATTGACAAGTGCGATAGTTATGAGATGTATATAGTGTCGCCAGCCGCAAACACCTTCTAGAATTATCAGTAGTACACCGTTAGATAGATGTCAACCCAAATGCTAAGAGCTATACAGTTAGTTCGTTTTTTCAAAAAAATTCGTATTTTTCGGCCTCTTGAATAGGTAGATGAAGGAGATGATTGTGACAGATAGCATGCTAATCCAATTATCTTCTTAGACAACCATAGACTAGAGAATGATACCATGTGCATCGCCTTACTCTCCTCATCCGTTTTACCCTTTGCAAAGGGGCAGTGATGCATAAAAGTAGGAAATTGAAGAAAGAAGAAGTTAATTGAATGCAGAAGGGAATCTAAAGTGTTTCTGCTGCAGAAGCTTCATCAGGCGATGCTGGTGCTTTACCCATCCGGTATAAATCTCGGTTGTCATCTGCCTCATCGGCTCAGCGCAAACACTGTTTTATTGATGCGTGTGATCCCTCGGTTTGGCTGTTCAGGGCAATCCTTCTGGACATTGACCGGCATTGCTTATGAGGTTGTATACTTTAGACTGAGCTGCAACAGACAGATCATAATTAAATCAGAGTGAAAAGTCTTCTTTAGTGCTGCAGTCTGGTTTAGGAAGAGGAAGCAATAAATATCTCTGCCAGCCAAGTGGTAATGGACATTTTCATCTGAAGTTTCACCAACTGTTTCCTGGCCTTTCTTATAAAAGTGCAATGTATTTCTGCAGAAAAGAGAGGTTTATATGTGCATGTATCAAGATGTTCAATATTGGACCTTCCAAGTACCTAATAAAAGTGCTTAATCGTTGATCAAAGATGGTCCAGTGATATCCATGCATTTGCAGACCTGTCTATAGAATTCACTAGCATGAGCTTACAGCTCTCTTCACTTGTCTGACTTTCCAAACAATTGATATCTTTTCCAGAAACCAATGCTTTTGAAGTGAATTCGTAGGTTTGCATGATCACCAATATAACTGATTAATAATCTTGATGAAAATAACTGTCCCAAGAAATAATCATGAACGAAACACTCTGTCGATATAAATTTTTTTAAATTAAAGGTCTTTGTGCGAATGTCTAGGTCAACGTGACTATTTTCAGAACACTATTTACTTTAAAATTCCGATATTTGAACATTTTTACTTTTTTCTTCTGATTTCTGTGATCTGTAATCTGATTTCTGCAGTGGATGGTAATTTATTATTGGATTTTCACTGAAATCGACTGCTGACTTATGTTTTTTGGTATTGTGATAATGCTGAAGTAGAAGTTGTTAGATAAGATGTATTATAGACCCCACTGGTAACTCACGTCAATATGAACTGATGGTTGTGTGATGATGAAAATCTCAAAATTCATATACTAATGTATATTACAGACAGAATGTCAGTTTCTACCAATAAGAAAGATAATTATGTGATCAAACGTTCAGCCAGGGTTCTTCTACTTGAAGTCTCTGATTAGATTTTGATGGATAGATTGCTTTTTGGCTTGCATCTGGTTGGATGAACTGCTATAAATGCTAATCTGCAATGGTTAGACCAGTTTGCAGATTATGTAACTGTGACTCACATAAAATAAAGCCCATAACAGTAAACAGTCTTAACCATAAGATTGTGGGTTGCCATGTCTTTTAGTCTACCATGTCATGTAAGACTGATTATTGCAGACAGACATATCTGCAGGTGATAGTAAACTGCAGAGCTTGTGTTGTGAGAGTCCAACTTAGTAGCAATGAGCTTAAATGCAATGCTTTTGCGACCGTTAATTTACGTCCCTGAATGCAGAAAGAGTTTTTGTTGAAAGCTTTTCTGGCGTGAAGATAAGCTGTTGTTCTGAAAGTGATCTGTTCTGTTTGCATTTATTAGCAGTCACGATCCATGGGCAACATACAATCACGTGTGGTAGGATAATAACCGAATTATCGGTTACAGACTCCTTTCATCCGTCTCTCTTTCGTGTCTTAGTCCATTGCTCTATCATTTGAGAATCATACCTGTCGTTTCTATATTTAGTTTGTGATGTAATTATGTTGCTATATTTAGTTTGTTACATCATTTGTTTTTGTATTTATATACATGCTGTTGCTTGACTGAGCCTAGTTTCCATTCTTTCATTATGTGAACAATGTAATGTATTCCTACATAATATAGTGGAATTGACATTTAATGTGTTTTACTGCAAAACTGTTAGAAGTCTGACATCATCTTATGTACAGTACTCATTAAGAAAACCAGATTGAAATTAAATGTAATATTTAAAGATATTTATGTAGCACTGCTTCAAGAAACTCTTCAGCTGACCCAAAGGATAATAACCGAACAGATGGTTTTCATGGATGGCAGCAGGCAGTGACTCAAGTATTAGCTCAACCTGTAAATGATCAATAACTAATAGCATATATACACCAGTGTAGATTGTATGTGCTGGTTAGTGTCAGGGTGCAATACTAAGTTAGTACACTTGGTCTGTTACCTGACCTCTGTTGCGGAGCCTGCTGAGTGAATATGTATAATGACCCTGGGCATATGGGGTCGGTGCACACTTTTGATGAAGTTCTTTATTGATTTGTTCTTTCATATTATTTTAAGTCTTTTATGATTGGTTTGTTACTTATATTTCTCTTGTGTTTTACCTTGGTTTTACTGTATTTGTACTTATAAACTTGATTAGTTAATAATGATTGCTTTATAATATACTCCAGATGCAGGAACCTTTTACCTTCATGCACTCTGTTGTTAGCATGTGTAATTGTTAAATGCAAATATAGACCACTTACATGTGTGTAGTTATTTACTTTGCTATAGACCTAGTAGCATTAGTAGCATTGTTGGTGTGAATCCTTAGTTTGGGTTGCTATGATGTGTATTGTGCAGCCAAACTTCTTTCATTCTAATAATTATATAACTCTAGTATAAGGTATAATATAACTCTAAACTCAAAGTCATTGTCTTGGTGAATGATTTGCCAATGATGACCAAGTACTGATGGTTTCTGAATATTGAGTTACAGGATGTTAGTCATTTAGAAGAAGAAACGAGAAGAGTATTCCTTAACCCTTTAAGGATCAGTGTTATTGATTAAGCCTTACACTTTAGAACACGCTGGTCGTTATAGGGTTAAGCTGACCTCATTAGACTATAGGTGTTCAGGAATTTTGGTATATCCCAGTACTTGCCTGTATGATTGAACTAAATGTGGTTAGTGGTTTAATTTTGCAAGCCTCGCTTGCGTACATTTTAAATGTAATAGAAGTAGGGGTCTAGGAATTACCAGTTGTTGTTTGATCTATCCGATGGTACATTAGCTGTTACCACTTTCCCTTATGCTTAGTGCAACGCTTTGTCTGCAGACTACAATGTCATCTAGTCGATCGGAAAACAATGTGGCTGAGATGACAATGCATGCGACCGACCCTATAGACGACGAAACCAAGGTCGAGGAAGCATACAATGCCGTCTCCAACCCTTATGCTGGTGAGCTTTCCTTCAACTATGCATTCTTGAACCACTTATTGTTATATTTGCAGTCATGATGAATAAATTGATCGATCGATTGATGAATCTCAAGATTTCTGCCTTGCCCAAGGAATCTATGTTTTGGGTACCAGCTTATTGACTTCAGCTCATTCAATAGTCCAACTGCATCGTCCACATGTATGTTGTATAGATTTGTACATTGTTTGCAGTCTTGAGCCGAGTCATAGGAGAAGGATGCTTTGGTTATATAGTGTGAGAGGTCCTTCACAACCATATACTGGTTTAGTGATGCAATTTAGGGTCTGAGGTATAATTGACCATGCTAACCTGAGGTATAATGTATGTATGTACGTACGTATGTATGTATGTATGTATGTATGTATGCATCTGGTTGTATGTGTGTCACTTTGAAAGAATTCCACAATGCTTCTTAACTTAAGATTGCAATCTATCATCAGATATAATGAGGTGTGTCTTTGTAGACATCTGGCGTACTTCTGGTCTCTATGATTTAATTTTTTCATGTCTGTTGTAAAATTAAATGGTGCTGTTGTAACATGATGGAAAATTCCATTTCATGCCCCTTTGGAAAAGACAGATTTAGTTGAAGAAGTAAACGTAGCACAAGAGATACTTTTTGGCCGGCCAGTGTCTATTCTGGTTACATAATTTGTCGTGTGTTTCGTTTTCAGATATGTGAACACTGTCAACATTCAGACATTCATACACTCTGACATGCCATTACGTTGCTCCTTTTCGGACTTCATACTCGATGCTACACATAGTCACTTGTATAATATCAGATCGGCTCTGCTTTACCTGCAATGATGTACACAACTTTAGATAGCCAGATAGAGTCAGCTACCTCCAGAAGATTGGATTTGTTTAGAATAGTAAGCTCTGCTAAGGGACCTGGGCAGCAGAAATGTGTTATTAGTTGATTAGATTTGCTAATCTACTAAATAAACAACCAATTCTAATAAATTAGCTGTCACCAAGCCTAATTTTCTAAAATTACCTTAGCAACTTTCTAGCAGCTGCATTGTCAAACTGCTTAATTCAGTCAATGAAATCAATCTCTAAAGTGGATTATGTTCAAAGGTTTCCTAAATCTATTGAGAGCTGCTTCTCTCATATGCCAAAAAGGAAAACCATGCAAGCTAGAAAAGATTTAACATGCTGCTTTGACTTGCTGTACTTTGATTAAAATTTCACAAATTCATGAGGTAAATATATGTATGAATTATTGAAATCCAATTCTAATTGTTAACTTAATTTAATTGATTAGCTGCTTGCTGCTAATTCTAATTTATTATCGATTAGCTACATAATTTCGCTAATTCTAATCGATTAGCTATTGAACTTATTGTGCCCATCTCTGCTGGGAGCTTTTTAAAGTTCTTCATCAGAATCTGGGGCAGAGCTCCAGAAGCCAACGCATTTTTAGGCAATCTTTGTGAAATTGTTAGGCTACCTGTTTTAACAACTTTTCTATCCAGTAGTTCAGTCCATGGAGGAGAATTTAGGGTTCGGGTGCAGTGAGCTCTGAATGACTTGGGAGTCTCAGAGAGTATTTGATCTCCCTCAGTTAGGTCTCGATGGCAATGCGTCTTGAGGCTCTCCGTATGAAACTCAAGGATATTTTAGCTACAAATTTTTTTGACTTTTCTGTCTTGGATGAAAATTAAGTGATCTGAGATAACAAGCATAAGTGGTACAAGACCTGTAATGAATGGGAATCTGAGGAGCTTTGCATACTGCCCAGCAGATTATTGACTTGTGCTCGGTCAATAGGTAGACCACTCGCTGTTCACTGTACTGGGTAGTCAACTTTATTTCATCAGACCTGCAAGAAATCCATGGTTCATGGTTTTGTCCTCAGAAGACTTCAGACCCAGGAGCCTCTGGCTACGTATGCCGCAGGAGTCATCTTTCTGTTCGTTACTGTAGTTATTGATTGTACTTTGCCATTTTAACAACGTGTCATTCTTTATAGCTGGTTAACTGTTTAGTGGTTAGTATGCTCAGTTGTCAATCAGTAAGGCCAAAAAGGTGTTTGGAGGCTTCTGACCCAGTTATGACCGATAGCAAACTTTGTTACAAAGTGAATACAGGTCTGTAACAGTCGGTAGCTACCAAACACCTTTATACTATATCAAGGCTATGGTAGTGAAGTTGATAGCACTTTATACCTCTGGCTGCCTTTCAGGTTAGATTAAGGCAGTGTTCTTATTGTTTTTGTTCCTCATTTGTCTTATTAACGAGTTAATCCTCAAAAGTTTTCCTTTCCTAACCAGGGACAGTCTTGTTTGTCAATTTTATTAATTAATACAGTGTGTATTCAATTTAATGCTTACGCACCATTCTGCTTAATGTGAAGTGGTGTTATATCCCAAAGCTATTAACCCAACATGTCATGTAGGTTTATTTACAGAAAAATTTTGCAATATATTGCTAAATACTGATTTTTTTAGCATTATCACTACATATGTGAATAATCTAATTTACACACTATACCATATTAAGATTAATTAATGACTTTGGGTCAGTGAATCCACTCTTTAATATGTGGTTTTGATTATGTTCTGCTTTAGGTATTAAGCTGTTTTCATGAATAAGCAATGTTCAATTATGTAGCACCAGCATATACAAAATAATTTATACTGCATTATTTCATATGCGACCTTAGGAGTCTGTTAGTATGTGCTTTAAACTTTGGTCTTTTGTCACATTAAGAATAAAGTTTCTTTCCATCTGACTTTAATATATTTATAGAGTTTTGAATTCCGTGAAGGCATATATCATCTTCTACATTCCGTTAAATAGTCTATTTCCTGTTTTCTCTGTGCTTTTTTGTTTTACAAAACATTACAAAACTTGTTTTAAGCCATTGTAATCTGTGATTATTGTGCATATATTTATTCACTGGTTAACATTTGGTTGAATTCTCTGAAAGTGATACTCTATTGTTCTAGTCTTAATTTAATATTTAATATAATGAGATATGATCATAAAATTGTTGCAGATTGGCATTGCATAAGTGGTGTCTTGCATTTAAATGTACTTCATTTTAAATGTACTGTTTCCTGACCAGACAAACTGTCAAGGTTTCCTGAAGACTTGTGGGCATACAAAGATGGCTCTACTGAGTTGCTTAGTAGGTTGAAAGTGTTATTCTGTTTTGCTGGGTAAATATACAGTTTGAAGCACATAAGCATCATATCAGCATTAAATTTAATGCTGTTTAGTACTGTGCAATTCATTTAGACTAGGGATGAACTGCTACCCATTATAGCACTGCATAGTAGATTTCATGTTTAATTTTTCTCGAAGCTAAACTTTTTTCTAAGCTTGGGGCGTAAATGGAAAAAAATCAACTTTTATAGCAATTACAAGACAAAAGTACTGCAGCAGAAAGCACTTTCAAATATGGCCATTTCTGCTGCCTTTGACTGGTGTTTAATAGCCTCAGACACTTTTGTAATTGAACATGTTGAAGCAGTTGATGACCGTGTGTTCATTACCAGTGAGAAAATATTCACAGTGAATTGTATTGTGTAGTACAATATTTTCAGTAATAGTTTAACTGCAAACTTGTAATATTATTGGAGGAAATATATCTAGGCATAATTATTTGCCAGAGTTTGGTGGTCTACAGTACAAAGTGAAGCACTGGCTTGACACCAATTTTAATTTATGAATGAATGTTTGGTAAATACTGTGTGAAATAGAATTGTTTTATGTGAAGGATCAAAGAATTTTAATGAAATATCATAGCATGAGTTCCAAGTTCTTAAATAAAATTGTGTACAACATGTTTTTGCTGTAATAAGTTTACGAGTGTTGTATTTAATCTTTATAATATCATGTTCACAGGAGTTTTTTCTTTCAAAAAGTGAACATTCCTTCTATCATGCTTGAATTCTGTTTTTTTATTGCACAACCTAGTATTCATGTGAAAATGGTTGTTTAGTTTCAGAACTTGCTTGTAATTCATCTGACCTGTCAAATCTGATTGGTTTGTTAGTGTTTTTGGGTTTAAATAGTCATCATTACGGATTATGTCTGAACAATAATGTTTGAAACGAAGCTCAGGGTTGTCGTTTGTGAATCACTGGACAGTCAAAACAAATTTAGCAGAAATTGGACCACATATGTTAGGTGCTATGGTGTATGTCAGTTGTAAAAAGTGTACATGTAATAGACATTTTGTATCAGCAGACTACTTAACCTCTGATGCCACCATTTTTTTGTGGAGCAATAAAAATTAAGCAGAATGTATGTATAAAGTGAACGAGACATATGTTGCATAATCCTCTGTGAATATTTTTTACAATCAAGCTTATCTTGTCCTACTGTAGAAGACAGATTCAAACTCAGTAATAATTGTACTTTAGAATTTCTAATTTCAATTAATCTCATGTGTTAACATCTGGCTGCCAATCCTAGACCTTCCATACGAAATGTGGTTTCATTTGGTCACCCTAGCCATAAAGGATGTCCACAAAATGTTCTGAGTCAATTTTTTAAACATCAAAACATTGCCACATCTGTTCAAATCTTTTCATGCAAGACCAAGATGATACATTCTTTACAAAGCATACTGTGTCACAAGCAATTCAGGCATGTTGTAGCATTCTTTACAGATTAAATTGACCTTTTATTGTTGGGTGATAATCTGGAATATCAAGGCAAGATATATTATACCTATGTATTGCATTCCTAGTACACCGTTTATATTATAAGATATTCTGCTCTGCATTAAGAGATGTTTTATCAATTTTAGCTCATAAAAGGTTCAGTGCAGTTTATATGTTGCCAATTTGCATTTGTAATCTACTTCAGAAATTGAATAGAAAGTGGTGCTGTGAAATGAATGATTTTCTTTAAGAAATAATAAATATATAGTAATCACACTGCATTCCAGTAAAAACCAGCATTTGAAAATATTTCAGAGTTGACAATGTATCGAGTTGACAATGTTGCTGTACA
This sequence comes from Bimastos eiseni, assembly GCA_959347315.1. NCBI lineage: Eukaryota > Metazoa > Annelida > Clitellata > Crassiclitellata > Lumbricidae > Bimastos > Bimastos eiseni. The sequence continues at coordinate 9,030,212 of OY365808.1, read as the reverse complement.
TTCTATTTAGCTTTCGTTGTTTTAAGCTGTACTGTTTCACACGTACATCATATGAAGGTCACAATATGTGGCACGATGTTGAACACAAACCACAGAAAGCAAAAAAATTCTGGTCATTCTGAAGTTACCAAATAGATCTGTTTATAGTTTGTGACAAAAAAGTTTATTTAAAAAATGTTTACAGGTGTTGCTTACATGTTACACTGAATTTTATAAGAAACAACTTTATTTGGAATTTCAATTAATCTTATTATTGTTATTATTATAAAAGTTGCTTCGGAACATACAAACTGTTCTACGGTCTCTTTAATAACACTAAACGCCTCATCATCAATAGTTCCTATGCCATTCGTGCGGAACAGCCAAATGGCGGAACATCCATGGCTCAAGGACCACACTTCCATCTGGCCTGATGATACTCGATTTCTGTACTTGACATCTCTTGTATTAATGCTTTCTGGAACTAAAATCACAAATGGAAAATACACTCAGTGTTATTCAAACACAATTCAATCACAAACTGCATCAAACCACAAGAAAAAGCCAAATCAGATAATCACTGATAAGATATTTCAAATTCAAACGGTTACTTGAATAAGTAAACAAGTAACTTAATTTGCGGCCCCCTCCAATGCCTCCATGAATGAGTCAGAATTTGAAACTGATGAATAAAAAAAGAGTTCAAAGATACGAAACACAAATGTAACTGTCCAAGGTAACCTTAAAACAAATGAATTAACAAAACGATCAAAGAAACATAAAACTAAATTTTGTGCATTACTATTACCTCATAACAGTAACTATATACCTCAAAAAAGTTACCACAAAATAGTAACTAGCTACAGGTAATGCACAACACTGAAATCCTGTGTATTGCCCAATGAAGACAAGCAGAATCAAGTTTTACCAGTTAAAAGGTCATACTTATAACCGAGCCTGTTACTAGAACAATCGGTATTGGCAAAATAAATGGTGTCGATGTAAAGAAATCCCACTAAATATACCATGTACCTATGTCCTACTGTGGTCCACAGAAATGGACCCAATCACTATTTCTATCATGACGACCTCAAGTAGCAAAACATGTCGTTGCTTTTAATAATAGCTAACCAAATAATATGACCAAACGACTGATGAAATAACCAGTCTCATAATTGGCATTGGTTACTTTTTACAGCCAGCAAAATGTGGCAGCAGTACAGATCTAAACCAGGATCAGCTTAACCAATTTATAACCTAAACACTACAGAAGTTTGCTCACCTTCTTGCTGCAATAAGGCTGAGCAACTTTTGGCCAAACAAAAAGGTTGGTATCCCAATTATGCCCAAGTATCGCAGCGTTGTGAACATGTTCAACTTCAGGAAATAACAGGTGTACAATGCAAAGATTGCTGCAAACACAAATACAATCTAAGTCAAATTATACAGCATTTGACAAATATTTTATAATAGCTGCATATGCACCAGTATTACTAGAAATGTATGTAGGTATGCATGCCTGCAGTCAATTACTACAGTGCTTTTCATGTATTTCATCAAAGAGATGTTTCGAGAACAAACAGGCTTGTAACAAACAAACAACCCCAAATCCAAATGGTCCCTTCGACTAAAGATAATGGAAGAAACTTTATTCAGCAACCAACCATCTTGTCTTAGGCGCTCTACCCTATTAGAATGGTCAGTATCAATGCATAGGCTCTCTTATCCTTTGAAGTCAATGTCTAATTAGTCACTCAAACTCATACAGTGTGGGTGGGTGTTGCATGAGACTTTGATTATTAACAACTCAAGAACATCCAAGTCACTCGAAAACGATGACAAAACATCTAAAAGAATGCAGACTAGGTCATACTAGAAGGCCAAATAATTTATGAAAAACTACATACCAGTAAAACATATAGCCATCTTAGCCAAATGAAATAATAGAAATAATTGTTTTAAGCTTCAGAGCAGTTTATAATGTTATGTCAGAGACTTCATAAAATTGTGGACAAATTAGCCTGAAACTTGGTTTGTGCTTTGTGTTTTCAAGAGAGCCTGCAATTTTAGATTACAAATCCCAGGGTACAGCAACTATCACTGAAAATTGGGTAATATGTCAGTGACTATTTACTGATAGTCACGAATATCTTGTTACTAATGTCTTACCAATATAATTATATTAAATAAACTTCGGTTGTTACCTGTGAGACCCACATGAAAACCGACTGCACTGACTGTGAATGGAAAGTTGGAAATATTCACTCCAATCTTGAGCCACTGTTAAGAAAAACAATCAAGCTCTATTTGCTTGTATCAAGACAGAACTAAACATACAATCATTAATCCGAGTGGCTGCTCTGATATTGTGTTTTTATGCATCAATTGAACCAGTCTTACACCTTGGGACTGCACTTCTATACAGGCAAATAACCAAGTGTGTTGCCCTTACCTTCCACCTCCTTTTTCCATTCTCAATTTGTACAGAGATTGTAGATATTTTAGACTGATGCAGCGTAACGTAATAATACATTGTATACCATTTATGTAGAACATTTTCTAGTACTCTGGCACAGGACTAATGAAATTTAGTTCTAAATCAATGACTCTGACTGACCAAACTTTTCTAATAACAGCCTTATCTTTATGCAGCAACAGCTATTGCCACTATGTCAACACCTACAGTACATGAAGGCAAAACCCGCCAGCACATAAGCAAAAAATTAATATTTAAGAAATTACATAATAACATTATTACATGCACCATAAGATGAAATGCAACTCACCAGACCAAGGAGAATAATGACTGGAACTATGAGGAGAGCAGTGAAGAGATTTGAAACAACCGTTGGAGGACGTTTCTCTGGTTCCCGGAAAAGATGCTGCATCAAAAACAAAACATTACATGTTTCTATGTTTCCAGTTTCAATCAGCAATGATTTGTCTTAGATACTTCTGTACATAAATTTATTAAGCAAATCCAACTAATCAATGAGTTCTACTAAATGAATTATTCTATTAAATCAAGCAAAACTGTTAGCCATACACACGCTACTGAGCGAGGCATGTTCATTGTCCCATTTGCCCGTACAACTACTAAACAGAATCGTGCCTTCTCAGTGGTTGGCCCCTCGCTCTGGAACATGCTCCCGTTGGCGTTGCGGTTATCGTCAAGGGTCCACTCAGACTCATTTTGTACTTGCCTTAAAATTGTTCTTTTTAAAAACGTGCTGGAATGGGGAGCACTCCTGAGTAGTAGCCTTGAAGGGGCGCTATATAAATCTCTGTAGTGAATAAATGAAATGCTAAGCTAGTTGTTAGTAGCTATTAGGCCACAAATGCCTCATAAACTCACCCCATCTCACCATGTTGCATTCCTTTCAACAATCAATTAATATGTTAACAATAATGCGCTTTCTCAGTTCTACGACATCCTGGGAAGCATTCACATACAAAACATAAACGACATCAGATCAAAAGCCCTTGTTCAAGCTCTCTCCAGTGCATTGCACCAATGAAAGCAGAGAACAAATGTCATTAGACACTCTGAATTGCATTACACTTTCAGCACCATATTTAATATACATCTGTCATTTCATCAACAATAGACAATCGTTTACTTACTATTCAAACCATGTAGCCTACCTTGATCTCAGGCTTTTTGCTGTACTGATACTGATCTGCAGTGGAAGGAGCTACCTCATCATGGAAAGTCAGTTGGACATCAGCCTAAAAACAACAATTATCAATATAGACCTTACCACTACAAGTATCCACTAAACACGGGTGCATTTTCTAGAAGATGGCAATTCTGTCTTTAAATTAATACTAGTGTACATGCAGCATAGCATCACACAGCAGCCTCAAAAAATGCTACACTACTAACACAGTAAATGTACAAGATGCTAGCTTACAATCCGATTCACAGATGTTAGGGAAAGCTATCGAATCAAGTACACAAGAACAACTATGATTAATTCAACAACAATAAACAGTTCTCTTGTAGGCAAATGCAAGGTTTCTCAAATACTTTCAGAACATGCAATAAAAAACGTTCCATCCCCTGTAGAACAGCATACTTAAAACAAAACACTGATAAAGTTTGAAATGAAGTATACATTAGTCTGTATGGAAGACTTACCAATGTCCACACGATTGGATTTTCTATGACAGCGTCACCAACAATTAAATCCAAGGAATATTTTCCAGAAAGACTGTTGAAATCCTTTGCTTTAGCACCTACATCCTAAATAAACAAACATAACACTGTTTACTGAAGACATCAACAAAACCGATACCTAGAAAGCACTAAACAAGAAGTCAACCCCTTAATGTACAATCGACGCCACTTAAGTGCATAGTTTCGGGACTGCCTTGTACCGATGCATTTAACCGACTTGGGTACATGCATAACAGAAGTTCACAAGTGCTGTGCAAAATTGGCTAAATGTATTGACACAGGTTTACAGAGCTGTAGCCTACATTCTATAAGGCCTTTCATGACTATTCAGTAGTTGAATTACAATTGTAGTTCAGTGAAAAACTAAGGATAACTTTTAAAGGGTTCCTTTTGACAGTCATTTCGTAAATGAAGGATTACCTACCCAGCTAGTCAAGGTAAAGAAGATAATACACTACTTGTTATGTTTGCAATTTATGCTATGTTCACCCCCCGGCCAAGAGTGGCAACACAAGCTACAGAAGGTTTCTGTGGACCACTCGAATACTGTCATCTTTATCCGAGAGAAAGAGACTGATTTATGGTATATAGAGTCAGCCTTCAACATTTGAGCAAGATTTAGGCCTAGACTAACAGTGCACCAAATGAGAGTTAGGCTTACACCAACAGTTCAACAATGCTACCAGTTAGAAAATTAGGCTTAGAATATCACTGCTAAAAATGAAGGAGTTAGGCCTAGACTAGCCCAGCTATTAAGTGGGAGAGAGCTAGGCTTAGATTAACACTGCTACATACGACAGCATTAAGACCTAGAGTAGCACTGCTACAATAGAGAACTGTTGAACAATCAAACAATAGATGAACTTGAAAGAAAACTCTAATTTTACTTTTCCCTACACTATAACAAAGAAACTCAGAATCAAAAATCACAGTAAAGAAACTCGGATTAAATAACCACAATAGAAAAACTAGGATTCAAAGAATCATAATCGAAAACTCTGATTCAAAGAACTATTATGAGAAACTCGGATTCAATGGACCATAACAGTCAAACCATGACTCACCAATTCAAACTTATAGGCTGTAGAGGTGTCCTCCTCAGCAACAAAGATCACTTCCTGCTTTGTTTTGACATTGGTCAGACGCACAAATGTCTGATGGGCCACTATAGCTTTACCAGCTAATTTATCCTGTACAATGAAACGCAAGGCCAGGCGCTGATGGTAATCAGCCTCCAAAGCTATCTTGTTAGGATGCTGCACCCTTTAATAAACAATCACCAACAAAAATTCAATTAATATATTTTACTATCTGTTCATTTTAATACAACATCAGCTCATCAGTCCATATATATTTCAACCAACAAGGCCCTAGAATGGTAATGGCAATTACAATAAATTTTTATAGCACTACTTCTGGGACACTCGTCAGAGACGCTTGCAACTTAACACAATGAACCAAGGTCGAACAGAATGGTATTCATGCACTTGTGGACAACAAGACAGAATTCGGCAAAAATCACAAGAGTTTATCATCTCTTTTGGGAGGGCAGCAGCGAATTATCCCTAAAAAAGATATGATAAACTGCAAAGGTGGACAGAAGTATTGTAAGAAGTGTTGTAATATATTCACAACTAACATGTCTTTCCTGGCTAGTAACAACCTCACAAATAGTATTTTATTTAAAATATTTATACAGCAACATACCATATAAAAGTGAATTCACAAATATTGCAACTTCAAATCATTGACAAATTATTTAAATTGTTAAATATTTATATATATTATATTTATAAAACATTCAAGGCACTTACTATAGAGCCTGTCAAGCAACCAATAGTAAATTATTTTAAACTGAACATAAATTATTTTCTTCTAAATGTATAACGTAGCTTACTTTGTAGACTTTGTCACACTGTTCTGTTCCTTGTCAGAAACAGTGATGTCCACACTTTCCACAGCTGCTTGTATTACTACTTTGACCTCAACCTATGCACAGAAAGCAACAATTTACTTTATACATGAAAACAGTTATGGCAACTGCCATCGACTTTCCATATCTGCCATGTAAGAATGCTCAAAGAAGCACAATGACCAATAAAGACAAAGAAAACTGTGTGGAAACAAGGAAAGCTTCTTATAAAATATAATAAACCTAAGCAAAAAATTTAAATTACAAAATTTGTTCGATTTTCTCTGATTTGGTGCTTTCTTGATTTTCGAATCATTGCCAAAAATAAAAGGTCAAAAGTCGCATAATATCTGAAGGACCCTTGACCAATATTCAATTACAAGTGTATAAGAGATTTGAGTATTCATCTTTAACACATATGAACTCAGTACCATTAAGAACCTATCACTGACGTATTGTATGGAAACTTATCACCTCTGAAACGATAATCTAAGCAACTACCTCAGCTCCAGTTGTTCCTAGAAGCTTTGGTTCCTTCGAGTCTTTTTGCTGTTGCTGTGACACGACAGATATGGTAATCCAGTAAAATCCAAACACTGGCTTAGCCTTCATCAGCTCCAACTCAAACAGAGAACTGTTGTTAGAATTAACAAACAGAACAAGGCAGCACTTTCATAAATGAAAACAATCCAGACAGTCTTCGATGATCAACAAATAAACGCCTAACAAATGTAACTTAAAAGTATGATTACAATCTTGGGTACTAAATAAACTACTAACTTAAGAAAAACTGACTTGGTAGCCCCCCCCCCTTTTATCAAACATGATGGTTTATATATAAACAAAAGATCTCCATCTCCATGGCTGGTCTACAGCCAAGACAGATTATCACTGATTCTGTCAATGAACATATGGACATTCAACTATAATTGTACCATAGCTACACATTCATATAGTACTCCTCACAGAATATTCAGAGGTGCTCTTAGCACAGAAACCCTAGGGCAAAGAAACACCTTTGAAGACTGACAGACTGATATAGAAAACTAGTCATTAGTTCAGCCCATAGTGAGGGAGCAAGATCAGTCCTAATGGAGGAACCTACCTCCACAGCAAACACTCAACTACGGCTTGGCTTTGGTGGGGGCATTGATTGTTACACACCGGTGCTGTTGCATTTCTTAATAATAAAAAATAGTAATCACAATAATAAGGTTTGTAAACACATACTTTCCATCTAGTATGAACTAATAAGACTAAAAGCAACCAAATCAAACTAGTACTAACTACTCCATAAAAAGCTTTTTAGAAAATGATTGAGTAAATTTTACTAACGCATCTGAGGCTGATGCTGTGAATGGTTTCTTGCTAAGCACAACCGCATCATCACCCAGGTGCCTTGCGGTGTCTGCAGTAACCGTCAGTTTGCCCAGATTATTGCCCAGCAGATCAGTGACTCGAACCTACACAGAGTAAAATTTAAAACAAAATGAAAGCTAAATGACCTCTTTGACAGAAGTCACTGAGAAGCAATGGTCTAAGGATTTTCCAGCAGAGGCATAAACACATCAACACAAATTCAACAGCAGGACACTCCTTTAGCTTCCCAGAGAGAACTTGCACTACAGAAGGAGGCTAGCTACATAAAATTAATTGCATAGCAAGACATAGAATGCAGCACCAGATATTCAATTCTTAAAGCAAAATGTGAACCTTATATTTACCATTTATAAAACAAATGACATGTGTGTGGCATGGTGATTGATTGGTTAATGATGAATATGTACTAAAATGTTTGGGAAACCAATGCAGCACGTCATTTAAAAGCAAAAAGCAAATTTGATGTGAATTTAAAACTTACAGCAACCAATGGACTTTTCTCAGAAACTGACACAGAACTTGCAAGACTGACGGCAACTGGCACATGAAACTGGAAAACAAAAAACCACGGAATTATTCAAGTCATCATATCCAAGAAATGGATACTTTAATTGCACCTCTCACAGCACCATTTGACATATGAAATTGGTTTCTTCTAGCAGATCCTACATACAGCATATGATAGCATAAAACACTAAGCTGAATAAAAGCACTACAACCCATAAAAATTTTTTCTCAATAAACCTAATTGGCCAAGTGCATAAAAAAATTTTTTTTCTATAATGTTACACTGTTAATCAGAAAGTAGTCACAATAACACAATATAGTTTTCTTATGCGCTTCATTGATATATGTGACAAAAGAAATCATTAACGAGTCAGATGTTGGCCTATCACCCTGCTAGGAAAACAAAAAAATTTGATAAAAAAGTTATGTTGTGCTCATTTTCATCAACACAAATAACATTTCTGGTAACTCACATTTGTTTAAATACATTGTTTTGAACTGTATTTTCAAAATTATTGGATTCGCTAGTAATTTATTAACGAGATCTAAAATGGAGATATCAAAACCATCCAAGATAAATTAATCACATTTTCAGATGAAGCAGGTATATGTATATTGTCAAACTGTGCCCAGTTTTAGTAAATTCTGTATGCATAGCTGCCATGGTTAGTGGTCATCATGGTCTTTTGCAGAGGTGGCGATCTCATTTGACAGGTGGGGGGGACACCCAATGAGAGGGGCAGGAAATTTGGGGACACACATATAATGTGTCCCCTCTCTGTAAAAGGTGGGGCGAACTTGTCCCCCTCGACTCCCCCCCCCCCCTAGATCGCAGCCCCGGTCTTTTGCATTCCATTTCATCTAGTTGAGTCGATCAACATTCGAATGTGTTTTCTTAAATTAACAATATCCAAAGAGTGGACACATGATTATTTATAGCTCTGTCAAAATGTTAGATAGAACAAACACTTTGGTGCAAACGATGTGGTCCTTGAAAGTATGTATAATACTCATATGTAAACTATTTTGATACCTTGGGTCACATATAACTTTCACACTGTGAACATCCTTGCAGAAAGAAGAGGATAAACACAACATGCTTGGTGTGCATCATATACCAGCACTTCTCTAATTATAGACTACTATCACATATGAAAGTATTATTTCAGAAACCAGATTACTATGTCAGTTGCAAAGACAAAGATTAAAAATTTTAAGACACGTAGATGAAAAAAATTATTAAATTAATCAAACAATTAAATAAAGATTGAAGTCTTCAAATGAAGATCCAAAACAAATGTTCTAAATTGTAGCATACCTTGTTTGTAGTCAGTGACTGGAAAACTTCAAGAAGATAAGCAATTTCTTCCTTGGATTCTGTGTGTTTTCTGCTTAAGAAGTAGTTGGCAAATTTCACAACTTTATCCTAAAAAGTAAGAAAATATCTTATGAACATTAAAAATCAAATGCATGGCTACTTGATTACTATCCTGGTCAACGTCACTTACATCAACAGCGCTCAATGAACAGAACAGGGATGCCCAAAAGCATTTAAACATCTGCTCAAATAAAACAGCGTACAGACATGATTTAATAAGCAAGAAATCAATTTTCTTAATTAACATGACGGAGCAGCCACTGGTATGAAGTCCTAGCAATATAATTTTCGAAGCTCCAGTGCAGAAGGGTGGGTTGTTGGTCATCTCCCTTTTCCCCCTTGCCATCTGATCCTCCCACAAAAACTTCGTATGGATCCAGAGTTCAATGACAGCTTATGACAACAAAGGCTGTTGCCGTCAGTAGAAATTATTCTGGCAAATTTCAGCTTTACACTTTGTAGCAACAGTGAAGGCGTTATATAGCAGCATTCACTGAAGAACGTATGTATCAAAACAACCAGAAAATATCTTGTTGCCTTGACAGCGATTTGATCCCAGGATCTCTAAGTCAACAGCCCAATGTGCTAACCATTAGATAAATTCATAATAACTGTGTGGCACAGTGGCTGATCGGTTAGAGCGGTCAGCCCGTAACGTTCAGTTCAGTGCGCTGAACGAGCGGGTTCGAGCCTCGGCCGGGGAGTCACTGTGTATGGACCTTGAGCAAGTCCTTCGCACACAATTGCTCTGCAGTACAACTGCAATTGCGCCATCGAGGCATGTGTATGCACTTCTGAGCAAAAAATTTGGAAAGAAGTGTGGTATCAAATTTCAGTAATAATAATAATAAAGATAATAATAATAATAAATCTGGTTCAATGCAAACACTTTTTAAAGTTTACACACTTTAACATAAACAGTTTTTCCATTATTTTGCAAACAATGCTGCATTTGTAACTTAGAACAGTGGGCAAGAGTGTTTTTGTGAAAAAATTGCTCTCTTTCAGATTAGTCACACAGTATTTTTTCTATTTGATAAGTTCTTCAAAGACATTACATAAATAATAATTCCAGATACAGACAATGCCCAGCATGATGCCACCTTGTAAATTATTTCCCAGATAGAAATGGTTTAATACAAAACTTACCTCTGTCACTGTTGGAGCAAGGCCGGCAGCGTTTGACAGTTTATAAGCGGCATCAATCACCTTGGCTGTTACAGTGAATCCGCCTTCAAACTGTTAATAAATAAGAATGCAAAGTATATTCTACCTTTTCACTCACATTGTCAATGTAAAAGTTCAACTAAAAAACAGAATAATCAGAAAAATAAAATCACATCTAAAGAAAATAAAAGAGATAATTTACTATCTCATAAATTAAGACATCTGAATAAAAAATTAATGCTAACAAACGAAAACAGCAGCTGTGTTAAATATGTTGCACAATCAAAACATACTAAAGGAAGTTAAACCAAAAGTAGTTCAGTCAAATTACCATAGGTCAATTTGATTTTTAAATAAATGTCTCCAGTCCACAATTTTAGTAACTACTGTGTACTGTTACGACATTAGCAACCATTCATCGTCATATATACAATATACATATTATACAGAAACAATAATTTACTCACTACTCAGACAAGGAACTTATTAATATTAAGACAGTAATTGCTCAGAATGTGACCATTACTTGAAACCAAAATAGACCTGACAAAAACAAAGTGTTTTGCAGAGTGCCAACCTGGGCATATTTGTCATCAATTTCATCGGACTGAGCAATAACGTCCTCGATCAGATCGTGATACTTCTTGAGATCACCTTTAAGGAATGAGGCTGCTTTCAGTGCATAGGCAATGCTGCAGTAAAGAATATTATATGCATATATAGTTCCAAACAATGCAATTATTCTGAATAAAAGTCATTCAGTAGCAAACATATAACGCAGAGCATTGAGCATGTATTAAAAGTGACTGGGAAATCAATGCAGATCGTCATTGAAGTATTAGTTGCAATGCCAAGTGTGCGGCGTGAAACCACCACATCAGAATCAATCATGTTCTCAACAATTAGAATAGCTAGCATTAAATACACAGTATATCATATCTATATTATATACTGAACATTACTGAAAACCGCATGAAAGTGTCTCTTAGAGACTTATAAGATGCGCTATAAAAGTATTTATATAAATAAAATCTAAGAATTGAATATACCTCAGAGGACTGTCGTCAACTTTGATGGCTGCATCCAGAGCTGCTGTAACTTTTGCTGAATCAACTAAAACATAGCAAAGACAAAAGAAATCGTCACTTAACGGCAAAAATAAGTGAACATTGTATAATTACTACAAGGCTGTTAAATTAAAGCTCAGTTGCAGCTACTTGTCCATTCAGTTAAGAATAGAACCATCTTTCCAAATGAAGGAAATTCTGCTAAATATAAAACTATGTTGGATAAGTCATCAAGCACTGATAAAATAATCATGACCAGCATAGACTTTACAGGCATCAAGAAAGTTGAAGAAAAACCAGTATCTTACTTTGACGACCAAGAAAACTTAGTCCTGCTGTCGAATATAAGATTGACTGAGTATTGGCAGCAGTTTTAATGGCTTCATTGAATGTTGCCTCCGCATCTGCAAGTGAAACCTGTAAGCAAAATTAAAACAGATTTTAAAATGCATAAAAAATGTTGCGTGTTGTGTATGCTTAGCAACCATCAAGTGATAACAGTTTCTCTTTCAACATCTTTTAAAGTACTGCTTGGGGTACTTCATTCTGGTATTGGGGTCTTCCCAGGCCAAGTTTAGTTCAAAGTGTGAAGGCCTTCCTTCACCATCCTCTATAAAACAGCATATCTCACATTATGAATCACAAATTAGGAAGTTCTAGCTTTCTAGACTGCTGCAAAACAAAATCTTAAATCACTTCTGAAATGATATTCAAAAGCACTGGTAATCATCACCCTAGCCATGTCAGACATCATATGAACATGACAAATGATCACTGAATTTTAAAAAAAAATTATATTCAAGGCATGAGCTTTACAGCAGAAGGTTGAATAAAAAACAATTATCTATTCAAACTGAAACTAAACAAAATAAAAGTCCATAAAAACTTACGTCACATTTTGCACCACTGTCTGCCAGTTTCTTGGTCAGAAAGGCAGCATAGTATAATGACTCCACATCATCCTTTTTCAGTTTCTGTTTAACAGTCTTGCAGATTTTCTATAACAATGAGAAAAGACTGTTAAGTTACATAACCACCTATGTAGACAAGTTGATAAAATGGTAAAAAATCACTGTTAGTTGAACTAGAATTACTATTTTTTTAAATTTGGCTGCTTTTTTGTATTGATAGTTTATTTATACGGCATCCATAAATCGCGGGAGATGGCGCAGATGGTGATGCGATTGGTTGCTTTTGGCACGCTAGTTAATCCCCTGGGTCAACCAACAGTTTTAAACTTTGCCTCTTTTAAAATATTTAATCTCCTTTCAGTGCCTTTATTTTGTTTTGTCAGTGGTTAAAGACAACTCTTTTTAGCCTGATTTTTTTATTGTCACATCAAGAACAATGATAACAAGTTTCTTTAGCATGAACTTAAACTCACAAGTAAGAGACTTTATGACAAGACAAGAAAGCAACTAACTGCCTATATCTAACATTCAAGCAACAATAAACACTTCTCACCTCAGGCTCTGGAAGTGCCACACCAAGAACTGACAGACCTATAGCTGTTTTTTCCAATATTGCCAGGTCATCACTCAATGGAGCCAAAAGCCTTGCTTTGTAACGTTCCTTGTCAGCTGGCGTCGTATAAGTTGACAATGTTAGTGCTTGGCAAACTATGCCAAAGCACAGCAAGAAAGCCAATATAACTTCTAAAAATAAAAAACAATATTCCAGCTTCACAAAAATCACAAAGGTTAGTGAAACATGCAGTCAAAAGGCAGCTCAATAAAATGGCATTAAGAAATGCTGTGCTGGAAGAATGAAAAATGAAACAACATTCCAAACATTACAAATTATGCAGGGATAGTTCAGAGACGTCAAGTGAAGATCCAGGTCCGGTTATTTGAGAGACCACTGAGAGAGACCAGGAGCTGCGTGTGGAAATGGTAACATGTAGCGCAACTTAACGAAGTGTAAAAAGGGTAATCCAATGCAGACAGAGGTAGGTAATGCATTTTAGAGTAAAAATTGATATATCTCAAACTTCAATGGGCAACGCAGGCCTATTTAGACGCACGAGTATATGGGAGAGACGGTGTGTGATCGTGCAGAGCCATCAGTCACGGCAATACTTCATACATAATAAAAGAAAATAACACCGACACATTGTCAAAAGATTGAAATATGCTTATATACACTGCAAATAACCATCACACCTAATTTCGTTTCCATTTCTACCCGCACTCCTGTCTAAAATAACCGAACAGCTACGCCAACAGACACGCAACCAGTCGAGCAGTTGTGACACCTCATTTCCGGAATCATCGATGATGCCCTACGTTCTTTAATACGATGACGTATTTGAATTTAGCCACTGGCGCCTTCAAGCGCATTGTGATCGTAAGCTATAATTAATTTATAATAATAATGTATTTGTCTTGTTGAGAAAGACAATCTGACAATAACACAAAATGCTATAATGAGTGCTAATAGATAATAACATTGAAGAAGTTGAAATTGTAAACAAACTAGCAAAGATTTTATATAATATCTGTAGATTAATTGAGATTTGCCTTTGGGTGGAACTGGGAGAATAATGTCATTTTATAACAGCCTATTGGTGGTTAATAAATTATGTGTTCTAGGTCTTAGTTGGTGATTGGGGAGGGTACAGAAAAATGGAAGAAGTTTGTGAAGGCCATGTTTTGGGTTGTGTAATATGGAGAAGAGAAGTCTGGCATTGGCCATGTTAGCAAGTTCTGATACTGTTTGGTAGGATTGTTCTAGGAATCTAGGTAGCCTAAACAACTAAAACAAGGCACACATTTGGCTCTTCATTGGAGTTTTTCCAGATGTTAATTTTTCGAGGTTAGGGTAAGACCTCGTGAAGGCGTACCAGGATGGGGAAGCATAATAAATAATAGAAGTTTTGCTATGATAAGTTACTTTAGTTAACCTAATTAAGTATCTTAGGAAAGATGGAGGGGGAAGCAAGGTCATTGGTCTTATATTTTCTAATGGCATAAAGACGAGTTGTTGTGAGGTGGTCTACCCATAGGCTTATCTATTACAGTCTCTATATAGGCAGTGAAAATCTTATTCATTAGTTTCAGTCAAGCGTTGACGTTCGTTAATTAGGAGCTGAGATCGATGTGGTTCACCTCGATCATTGATCTTTCTCAGGCGATCGATCAATCAGATTCGATCTTTACTTGGCATCTCTGGTCCCTGGACAACCCCTCTGACACGACGTTTGCCAGCAGCGCTCGGGAATAAGCTTAGCTTTAGAGTTGCGCCTAAGCAATGTAGGCCTATATAGAGTTTATGAATACGATTAATGCTCCGTCGCTTCGTTTGTGGATTGCAAATTTTGGTGAAGGTGGCGGTTATGTTGGCTTGCAAGGATTTTATAATGTATATTAATTGGTCCTTGGTTGGCTTAACGTATGACTCGATCTGCGTAAGATTGCGACATAGGCCAATGATAAGGCCATATATATTTAAAGCCTGAGCCGAAGAGGTAGAGGATAGGATTAGGCTAATTTTGTGAAATTCAGATGGGCCCTACGCGATTTGAATGAAGGCTTACCCGGTTTTTGTTGTTTGAAATAAGGATTAGGAAACTTGAATCAGTTGAATGGCATAGAGGCCTATAGGCTAGGAGCCCAGTGTGACTGGGAAGGGCGAAAGGGAGATTAGGCCTCGCAAGACAAGCTCATTTCGGAGATTTAGTCTACATTAGGCCTGGCCTTTGATCGGGTAGAACTGGGTTAGTTGATCGATGGTGACAAGTAGGCCTTCTACCCAGGCTATAAGAGTTGTTTGTGAGCGGGCTTAAATATATAAATGCAGTTATATCGAACAAAGAACAAAGCCTATATATGGGCCTAGCCATAGGTCTGTTATCTATATAGGACCTACATGTATCTCTTCCATATGGGATAAGCCCTAGAGAGCCAATATTGGTTCCATCTAATTTTCATTGGCAGAGGGCACTGGCAGCTTTATTCGTTGGACCCATGTATGCATCCTACAGTTGCCACCAGTGGCTTAGTAGACGCGGCTGTCTGAGGATTTGCTAAACTTTTAAATGAATTTCAGGATATTAGCCAGAGCAAATATTTTAAATTAAGATAGCAAGCTGCTAATGGTGCATATGCTACTGGTGTAGTCGTCCACCAGTGGTGGACAAGGCAGCAGTTTAGGTTCAAATAATGTCTGTCAATCAACATATGGAATGCCAAGCATATCAGTTATAGAACTAAACTAAACATCCTTAAAACGTGTGTATTTAGTACAGCAATGTATGCTTGTGAAACATGGACAATTAAAGTCAGATCTGGACAAAATACTTGCATTTGAAATGTACTGCTACAGGAGAATACTACACTTGAACTGGACAATGAAGGTGACAAATAAGGAGGTTAGACGACTGGAAATAAAGGATAGAAATTAGCCTACATTGGAGCAGGTACAGTGGTAGGATGACTAGAGAAGTATATAATTCCTACATATACATAATTCCTGAGATTTGGACCACCATGTACTGAGAATCCACAAGAACCTAACAATGTCCTGTTGCAATGCTGTGGTCATGATGCTGGATAAAAGCATAGGGAGCCAATTTCCTACATTTATTTGTATCACCACTTCTCTGACTGACAGCAGGGCCGTACAGTAATGATTAGCATACTGGCATGTACAACTGAGAAGTGAGTTCACTTTCTGTCTCCTCTAAGGTTCACTATAGGCTTCTTTTGCTAGGTAGCAGCATTGGTTAATTCAGATATATAGTGTAATAGTCGCCTTGTATGGCTGCCGACAGTTAAATTCGACTCCTATAATAATTTGTCATCATTAGTTCATACTACTCATGTAATCATACAGCAGTTTTAAAATTATAATTCAGTGAATCAATGATGTTCACTCAACAATTGAAACTCAGAAATAAGGAAATTGTCGGCAGCCTGATAGAGGGTTTTAATACATCCTGATATGCACATTTTTCAACATCAATCACATACAAATTTTCCTCCCAAGAGGATTATCTCAGCGTTATTTATTTGAAATAATAAAGATTAAACATCAATTAGTTTATAGTTATCTCCAAGAAATGCTTAGCTATATATTAACGATGTTTTCAAAACTTTGTCCTTAACCAAATATATACAAACGTTATCATTTGTAAAATGGATAGTGATAGTGTTATAAATCATGATAAAATAGAGTAGGCTACTACTTGTGTTTGAGAATAATGCTAAAAATGATATATATATATATGTATATATATATATATATATATAACTTCTGCAACGTGCTTTAACTACATCATATCATTTACATAAATAATACAATACAATAATGTGCTTGAAAGCAGGATATTTTTCTAACATTTAACAATCGTAATCGGCATTGTAAAAGTTGCCTGCATCTGCAACTGAACAAAATAAGTAATAACATAACAGAAGATGGTTTAGTATATACAGGCAGAGTGCAGTAGGTATACTAATACTAGGATCATTGGCACATAATTTAAGTTATTTAAAGAATCATAGGTTTAGACCACCAACAGAGGAGATCTGTTTGCTTTTGTTTACATTGAAATTGTGTAATACACAAGGATGATGTTGAATTACCACTGTCACCTATTAGGCTGGATGTCAGTTTCAGTGGAGCGCCTCCGGTCAGTGTGTAATTCTGATGGATCTTTTTCCACAGGAGCTTCTGATGTATTGAGTGGAGTCGAAATCCTACTGAATTCAACATGCACTAGTGAATCAGAGGATATCTGTTTGGCTTGTTCTGAAACATCAGAATTATTAATACCCATTGCTGCTGGAATTGGATCTTGTTCGTTATGGTCTCTCGCTTCCTCGTCAACATTTGTCTGAGACTGAGGTTTGTCTTCAAGCAAAGATACATTCACATATCCCTCTTTAGCTGGTTCGTCATTGTTTTCCGTAAGTGCCTTGTCACTTTCTTCGGTCAATTGGACATGCTGCTCCATTACTTGTTCTGACTCATTAATACCCATTGGCGCTGGAGTTGGATCTTGTTCGCTGTGGTCTCTCGCTTCCTCCTCAACATTTGTTTTAGACTGAGGTTCGTCGTCAGACAAAGATTCATCCATGTATCCATCTTTGGCTGGTTCATCATCGTTTTCCGTAAGTGCCTTTTCACTTTCTTCGGCCGATTGGACATACCGCTCCGTCACTCGTTCTGACTCCTTAATATCCATTAATGCTGGAGTTGGATCCTGTTCGCTGTGGTCTCTCGCTTCCTCCTCAACATTTGAGTTAGACTGAGGTTTGTCTTCAAGCAAAGATTCATTCACGTATCCATCTTTGGCTGGTTCATCATTGTTTTTCGTAAGTGCCTTGTCACTTTCTTCGGCCGATTGGACATACTGCTCTGTCACTCGTATTGAAGCATCAGAATCATTAACATCCATTGCTGGTGGAGTGGAACCTCGTCTGGTTTGGTCTTCTTTCGTTTCCTCTTTGACATCTGCATTTGTCTCAGACTGAGGTTTGTCATCAAACAATAATGCACTTATGTCAGGTTCATCTTTGTATTCTGTAAGTGGCCTGTCATCTTCTTTATCTGATTGGACAAATGCATTTTCTTCGTTTGAATTTCTCTCACCTTGGTCTAATTGTCCTCCTGAATCAACTTCTCTTGTCCATAGTGGTGGGCCTGCTATCTCACTGTTAGCGGCAGAAAGATCCACATGAAACGAGTGTGTAGCTGAACGCTCACTATCATTGTGATTCTCCTCATCCTTTTCTGAATCCTGTTGCATGTCAGCAACCAAACTCGCTCTGTTGGGATTTGTAAATTCTTCTTCATACGATGGGTCAGTTTGTTCTACCCCCATATCTTTCTCTTGTTCAATTTCCTCAATTTTCTCTGCTTCACTTTCCAGTTCCTGTTCAGTTTCCTCTTCCATTTCCGCCTCTGTTTCCTCTTCCGTGTCCGTGGCTTGCAGTGCATATATTTGTTCTAGCACTTTAGTCACTTCTGTGGCCTTGAAGGAGCTTTCCCCATTTATTTGGGAGTGGCTTTCACGATTCAGGTATTCATTTGAAGAGTCATACGGCACAGCTTTGAATGGAGAAGACCATACCCTCTCAATCTTTCCTGATGCTGTCTTTTCAACTGGAACCACAGATTTTGGAGTGCTAAAAGACGGTAATGCAAGAATTGATTTTATGAGAGATAGTTCATCATAACGTGTCATATCACTTGACTGCGGAGGCATATCCCCTTGTGAAGTAGTAACTGGAACGAAATCTTTATTGTACCATTGGGGTTCTTGGTCGCCGGCAGAGATGACTTCAACTGTTACAAAAAATAGCTTTTATGCAAGATAATGCTAAAACAAGTTAAAGTAAAAACATGGATTTTTCGGAACCCTCTTTTATCTGGTAGATGATTCAATCGTTCCATTTCCTTAAGAGATTTTTTATTACATATCATTGATGATGCAAACTTGCCGGAATGGACTCATCAAGGAGGACTCGTTCGAGTGGTTAAACAATATTGATTTTTTTGATTTTTTTCCATTTTTTTCTCAATTTGTGAGATATCTCCATAAAAATTTGAAACATTGCATTGTCATGCAAGCCTGAAATGTGTGCAAAATTTCAGCTCTGTAGGTCGACTAGAACATACCTGAAAATGAGTTCAAAGATGTCCGACGGACGATCCGTCCGTGACAAGCTATGCAAGCCAAGTTAAATAAAAGAAGGTAAACAGAAATAAAAGTTTAAGAAGACAATTGAGACTGTGAGGGAATTTGTTTACCTGGGCAGTTTAATAACATGGGACAATAACTGTAAAAGGATAAAAAGGCAAGACTAGGAAAGGCAACAGGAGTTATGGCGGGCCTAAACAACATATGGAATGCCAAGCATATCAGTTATAGAACTAAACTTAACATCCTTAAAATCGTGTGTATTTAGTACGGCAATGTATGCTTGTGAAACATGGACAATTAAAAAGTCAGATCTGGACAAAATACTGGCATTTGAAATGTACTGCTACAGGAGAATACTACACTTGAACTGGACAATGACAAATAAGGAGGTTTAGACGACTGGAAATAAAGGAGGATTTAATGAAAAAATGTTGAGAGGGAAACTAAGCCTATTTGGACACATATGCAGAATAAATGAAAAAAGGAAAGTAAAAACTGTGATGATGGGAGTTATGGAGGGAAAAGGGGTGACGCGGAAGACCAAATAGAGAGTGGATGGACAATATTACATTATGGTGCAAAATGGACCTTCAAAGTTTAAGAATAGTAGTGCAAGACAGAGAACTATGGAAACAGATGATAAAGGTTGCATTGGACACCTATAGGCCTTTGACCCACGGACCATGATGATGATAATGAATGCTTAACTTCATATTTCATATCAAAACTTCACAGGAATACATGCTAGAGCATGCCTTTGAATCAGTGATCTGTTTTCAGTATATTTAAAATTGCTATATTTGTAAATTTTTAACTAAATTTGAATTATTTTGAAAACACTTTCTATGTCAGAGCATTCTATTCTATTTGCGGACTTATAAAGCACCTAAGACAGTACAACATAACCAGAGGCTTTTCCACTGTGAAGAACTCCCAAGGAAATAAAAAATCTTAAGAGAAATAGCAAAAAACAGCAGTGATCCCGAGAAAATCTCAGCTCGAGTTTTTTCTGGGACAACCCTCCACAACCAGAAATGTATAGCTAAAATTGGAACATTTTTCTTCTGTCAGTCAACCATGCATTATCTTAGAGAGATTCATAAAGAAGTGTACAAACATGCATACATACCCGTACCCTCTACAGGATGTGTAACATCAACTGATGAAACTTCTTTCTTTCTAGAAATCATAACAAGCCATGCATATAAGAATTTGCAAAATTCATTGTCTTTATCAAATCAGACATTTTGATGAAATAAAAGTAAGCATGAAACTATGATTTTACACCAAATGATTCCTAGACCCTCTGTAGGCCTACTGAAGAACAATTCTGACAGAGTCGTGTAACAAATGAGCAATCACATATCCCTGTCCAAGCTTTTCCGCTTATAACAATTACTGAATAACATTTAGACTTCAGAAAGTTTATCAAAAATCCGATATTGTGCATCATACAGAATACAAAAATGTATTAAATGCAGTACTAACTCCTGTAAAAGCCTCGATAGTTATGAAATTCTCGGTTATTTTGGGTTATACTCACACTTTCTTTTTAGGTCTCCTTCTTTTCTTTCTTCTACAGCAAAAAGATAATAAAAAAACTGGGAATGGCATGAATCGGTAACTAACCTAAAGAAAGGCAGTGATTTCTTGTGATAAAAAAGTTCATGCAATGAGTAAAATAATTACAGTTGCAAGATAAAAAATAATATTTACTTGAATGTTAGAATTTAATGGTTGACAACATATAAGCAAATATGGTTAGAATTCTATCACTATTCGGTGTATTCGCAATAGTCACTCTAAAATAAGCAATATTGTCTAATATACAGTGTAGACTCATTAATGCATGTCCAGCCTACATGCTCAAGGTAAAGTGGTGTTACAATCACATAAAGCTATTAACCTAACATGCTGTACTAACGAACATGCAGTACACGAATTTCAGTACTATTAAAAAATATGACTTTGTTAGCATAATCCCTTTTACGTGATTCTTGGTTTATAAGTATGGTTCATAAGCTGTATCATTAGGCATGTCCCAAAGACTCTGCACTAATCAGTCACACTGCTCAAGCCTCATGTCTAAGGCTTGGTTAATGTAAAACCAAATGTTTTTTTTCAGACAGAACACTCTAGAACATGAATCATTGTTTTTCAGCTGTTAAAAATTAATTAATTAATGTAATCTTTCAATAACAAATTATTTAGCTACCTTAATTTAGTTTTCAGTGTTCATTGACATGTGGAATAAAAACATTGGCATAAAATATGCCCCTATAGTCCACCACCCATCAATACATCATGCCTCAGAGAAATAATTATCAGAGACATAATTATCATTTTGACTTCATTAAAATAAATCAGAATTCGTCCATTTCCCAAACCCTTTTCTAGAAAAAAGCACTGGTTAAACCTAAATAAGGACATTGAATAGCAAGAACGGATAATGTTAGTTAAAAAGTTAAAAGTATTACCACTTAAACAAAGTATAGTAATGATGAGTAAACGGTTTTAATTAGCTCTTACAAGGGAGGCAGCTTTTTTGGATGCTTGGCTCTTGACTGACAGCCATAACAATAATGCTGAAATCCTCCTGTCTCACTTCCAACGACGACATACATTCCACCAGGTTCAAGGTCCGAAGAATTAGTGATCACTTTTGAGCCATCCACTGTGTACAATCTATGTAAAACACAATTAAACATCATGCATTGATTTTTATGACGATTTTAGAGGTAGATGTTATTAAGTCCAGGAAACATTTAATGATAGACCAAAATAATGTAGAAAGAGAGACCTCATATATGTGGCTGAACATCATCGCATCATTGCCTTAAATAACACAACTGTCAATTAGTGAATTTCATTAAATTAATCCTTTAATTTGACTAAATAATTTTTATATCATAGGCCTATTTGAGATAAACCGTCAAAGTAAAATTGACATGAAAGTGAAAACCCTAGGTCACACCAGTAGGGAGATTCAAAAAAATTTGGAATATTTTGAAAAATTTAACTTGTGTGTGACAGTTTGTGACCTGCAAGTCCTTCATTATATAATTGAATAAATATTCAAGGATTCGCTCTACAATAGAATGATCGTTCCAGGATTACTACACAATATTCAACAAGTGTCTAGCTTGATATGCCTCCTTCTCTGAGAAACAAAGATGAAATGCTTGGCTAATATTTTAGGGTTGTACCAAATATTCGCTTTGTGTACCCTTTGGAGCCGAATAGTGGGCCAAATAGCTATTCCGTATTCGGCTGAATAGTAGCAGTTGGATCTAATACGTATAGTGATCACATGACATATGTTTCTGTACAAGAAACTGCTGTATTGAGTGGACTATTAGTAACTCTATCATTAACATAATATATTATGTGGTCGCCTACTGCCTGGAACACAGTATTGCAGTATCAGCCATTTCCTTTCTAAGTTTAATTAAATTAGTTCCATTCCTAGTGTACACAGACTGGCAAAGGGATGCAAAAATTACATGTAGTGCACTGTTTACTTTTAGTGTATGTATTAAGTTTACTGGACTGAAACTTTTGCTTACATTTAAAATTTGTCGGTAGACCTATTTGGCCGAATAGTTGGTCCAATTATTCGTATTCCGCCGAATAGCAATAATAATTTACTTGGTACAGTCCTAGTTAATATATATAATGCATGTGGATAGCCCAATTATCTGCAGCAGAAGCAGACATAGCAGAGTTAAACAACGTACGCTTTGGGACGTCCCATGATGCCAACCACATGTTCAGCAATTTCTTTCATCACAAGTTCCCACTTTTTCTGAATTTTTTGACTGAGAGCGATTCTGAAGGGAGCATCAAAGTCCTTACCATTCAAATAGACACTATAACGAACAAAACTGGTCAAAGTTAACACCAAAATTACAGCAGAAACACAAAATCAATATCACAATGAATTGAAATCACAGAAGGGGTAAACAATTTTGGTTAGGTTAATGAGTATCGTGCGCCAGGTTGGAGGGACAAACAAGATCTCCAGTGTCCAGTGTTTGGAATGCTGCGAGAACCTTAGCTTATAATGAGAGTGTACTAAAATCCACTGGGAAAATAATACAGCTTGTTTTATAGTGTTAAACCTAAAGACCAGGGCTGTTAATATCGCGATAGAGTATCGCGATACTTTGATATCGGCGATCTTTTTGCAGTATCGCAGAGTGTATTGCACACACACCAGAAAGAGAGGTGACATACGGTGATACAGTCTAGAGTTGCAGATAACTTAGCTTATAGAGTATAGTAAGAGATTTTAGCAGGCGGACCACTTTATTTGGCCTGAGGTAGACGATCGCCTCAGAGTCGTTTGAAGTGGCCGTATATAGGTTTCCGGCTCTCACTATAAGTTATAGCTGGAACTGACATTTTAGCAGACGTCCACTTTGTTTGGCCTGAGGTCGACGATCGCCTCAGAGTCGTTTGAAGTGGATGCGTATAGGCTCTTTGACTCTTATAATTAAAGTATAGTCAGAATTGTGAGACATTGCTGAGATTGTGTTAGGTAATTTCAAAGAGATATGTTAATATTGTCAAATCGTTGCATTTGTAGTTATTTTGTACTTTATATAGAAACATGTCTTATCAAATGTGGCCCCGCTCCAGCCGAGGTGCTTTCCCTATAGGGCCACCTGAACATCATGCAGGGCAGAGGCAAAAACTTCCTAGGCTAGAACCTGGACTCACTAGCCACGAGTCCCCTCTTGATCATCGGCCTCCTGGCATAAGGACCTCTGCCTGCAGTCGACCCAAGATAGGTTAGACCCCGGAAATCTAGGTCAGGGTGGGAGTTCGTCACAAAAACGATCGGATATAGTGTTTCCCCCTCTACGCACATCATTGAGTAGTAAAGTCATCCCATATTTCATACGGAACATTGGAAAGGTGCTCATCTCCTTTTCCTAGACCCTTGAGCCGCCAATGGACGAATCGCAACATCCTGGACACGGGGCCTGTGATATCGTAGGACTTGCCGTTTACTTCCCGGCTTACTGCTTGGTGACAGAGGCACGTGTTCACAAACAACTTTCCCAAGGGTCGTTACACGGAGTCGAACTCGCAACCGCATGCTATGCGAGCAAGCGCATTACCGATAGGTCATCGTGTAGCACGCTTGAGTATTTTTGAAAATAACAATTTTTATAATAGTTGTAGTTATTCTGATTTTTTAAGTAAGAAATATTATTGTAATTATACAGATCTTTGATTTGTGAAAATAATAATTGTAATTCTTGTTTACTGATTTTTTTGTATGTAAAACTAATAGTGTAATTACACTTCTTTTTCTTTAGCACATGTTTTGTGTGAATAAACAGGAAACTTGCTCATCATAAAGTATTGTTGAAAGTATTGGTATTGGTGTTGCAATACTTTTAAGAAAAAGTATTGGTATTGGTATTGCAATACTTTTTTTGATGAAGTATTGGTATTGGTATTGCAATACTTTTTTCCAGTATTGTTAACAGCCCTGCTAAAGACTATGCTTTTAAAGAGTTTCTTTATGGATGTGTGAGCAAGTGTTCAAACTACATTTGTTTCTGCAATATACACACAGCATACGAGGCACACAAAAATTGAAATATGCTAAAGTAGTCAATTTTGATGTGTGATTGAGTGCATAATTATATAGGCCTAGTTGATTTTGAACCGTATATTGAAAGAGTTGAAAATGAGATGTCAAAGTGAAGACATTTGAGTTAAATATTATAATGGCTTCTTCTGTGTTGTGCAGGTTAGACAATATCAGAAAATTAGTCAATTTATCAATATATTGTATTTATTGTATTGTATTTGAGCATTTACAAAGCGCCTCTAACAGGGTGAACCATTCGGAAGCGCTGCCAGTGCGAAAGGCCACGCGAAAACAAGTAGGTTTTGAGAAAAGCAAGAGGATGAGACTGTCAGATAGAAGTTGGAGCGAACAGATGACGAAAGTGCATTCCGCAAATAGAATAGAATGCTCTGACATAGAAAGTGTTTTCAAGATAATTCAAATTTAATTAAAAAAATTGAAACAAAAGATCCAGACTGAGCCATAGCTGTTCTAGTTCGAGGAACCAAAAGGTTAAGTCTATTGGATGAGCGAAGTGGATGGAGGGAGGAAGCTGAATGAGGCCATATTACATCAGCCAGGTATCTCGGAGCAAGACCTCGCTGAGCCTTGAAGATTAGAATGACAGTTTTCAAGTGTATGTGAGCAAGGAGAGGGAGCCAGTGAAGTTCATCAAACATAAAGGTAGAGACGAGAGAGTAACGAGGAAAGCAAGCTATCAGTCTAGCAGCTGTTTGATATCCATATACTACCAAAAGTTAGATCTTGATATGTAGCTAGCTGAAACGAGAAATGAAGCCGAGTTAGGTCACAAGTAAGATAGGGAGATGACATAGTTTAGTTTGATTTACTGATTTCGATTGCAACCTGTTCCTTGAAGTTGTGGAATGCTAGTGCTATCCTTTTATCCTAATGTAAACTGGCAGTTTAGTTTGAATCTCTGACTTGAATACATCTGATTGTTCTGTTGTGAATTTGTTGAATGCTTGTGCTTCACGAGTATACTAACTATCTGGCAGTTTAGTTTGGTTTTCTGTGGCAACCTGTTCTTTGAAGATGTGGAATGTCTAGCTTAAGGCAAGCTCACTATTTTGATAACTACTAAGTCGAAGATTACCCTAGATTTTACCCAATTAAATATGGCTATATTGTGAATGTCTACTACATTCTTTCTATGAAAACCCTCACTTGATCATCATGGCATGGATCTGAATTTGACCAATTTTCCCAGGCACTTGTATACGGCTGTGCTCCACGGGTCTAATTTTCAGAATCTGAAACACATACACGTTACCAATACGTCTCAGAGCCATCTCTTACCTTACAAAATAAACTACAGTGAGAATGTATCAATGCAAGCTTCTTTCCGTATTGATTCTTACTGGTAGTAGAAGCCACAGCAACATAGCTGTTCAACAACACTGCAATAACAAGGATCATTAGCATTGCCATCCTCCTTTATCCAGGCTTGGGACTAGCACTGCCAAAGTGCAAGCAGTGGGGAGTTCTGCTTCTCACTACAGTCTGAAAGTGGCATTTATAAAGAACTCAGGAGACATGTGTCTGATTTATCTGTTTTGTATTTATTATTCAGGAAACTCAGTGATATTTCAACACATAGAGGTTCACAGTGAATCTATTCCAAATCTAGAGACTTCCATAGCACTGTTAGCATCATTCAATAGTCATTTATATACCACACATCATTCCAAAATCACAAGAGATTGGGCAGAATCATATGAGAGCCAAGGTGTTCCAGATATCACAAGACAAACTACCAACGAAAGGCAGCCTGGAAAAGATTACATTTAGTCCACAGCTGGATGACAATTAACTTGCAGAGCTCTATTGATTAGTACAGCCTAAGCAAGATCGAGGAAGAAAATCATATGGTTGAGTGTTCTATAATGAAAAAGTTGAGCAGAAAAATCAAAATATAACAGCATTGTGACACAAATGTGAGCACAGTTTACTCACTTACCGAGGAAGTGCTGTGGATATTGTTTGATGCATACTGCTTATAACGGTCAGACAAACTGGCGTACCTGAAAAGGTTTCATTTTCTGCATGGAGATTTTAAAGCAGGTGTCAACTCCAAATAAAACACAATACTGGTCCCTAAACAACAGACACTGGTCCTACCTCAGAGCTGTTATTTACCTACTTACCGAAGAAGTTCTGTGAACGTTTCCTGCCAGGTACTGCTTATGCCGTTCAAACAAGGTCGCGTACCTGAAATTGTTTCACCTTCTGCATGGTGGATTTAAAAAAGATGCATCAAAGAGCAATGTATAGAAGTTGGCTAAAATAAAAGTAAGCAATAGATACTTCACTGACCATGCTATAAGATAAAAGTCACCACACTACAGCCATGGATAGACTTAATTATTGAATTAAACCGTTATTTTGATCTAAGGGAAGCCAATCATGCTGAAAATAAAGTTAATATACTTATTCAAATTGACTGATCCAGAAAGCAAAAAAGAAGGAAAAATTGTATTGAATGGCAAAATTCTACAACAATTTTTAGTAATCAAAGTCTACTTTCCATGTTCCAAATATTTATGTGGAAAATACATCTTTGCTTTGCCAGCTAGATAATTCCTATTCTCTTACCAACTTTAAACATTTTTGCAACTTTTGCTTTCGTTATGCTAGAATTATTCTTCATCTGCTTCAACAACATTACAATAGTCATTAATACTTCTCAATACCAGTGGACAATCCTGACCAAAACCACTTTTGGAACAAATCTAATGGCATGGCTCACTGTATCAATTAGGGCCATGGTCGTATTTGACCCTTTGAATCCACCATAGCCCACTTAAGACTAAACCCGTAAATCGTAAGGATAATCAGAAAATCAAGGATGAAGCTATTTTAATTTAAAATGTAACTAGTAATTGTGCATTTTGACTTAAAGATGATGATAATATTTTATTGATTTTTGCTACACACCAGTGTTTTATAACTCATCCAGGTGCTGGTGGCTTCAAATCAATAAAAAAATTCTTTATGCAGCCGCAGTCATGTGCAATACATTTTCAATTAGATACAGAGGCTGTAACCAGGAATAAACTGGCAAGAGCAGAATATTGCAGTCAATCAAGCTAAACATGTTATTATATATATATATATATATATATATATATATATATACACATATAGTGTATATATTATGTGTCAATAAATATCATGATGTACATTGTACATGCTGTATACTGCAGAATGAATATTGTACAAATTGCAAGCAACTGATGGGATACGGTTGTCAGGCCTGCAAACATAAATTCTGAGTCCCTAGGCAGAAAAATTCTTGGGCCCTAAGTATAGTAGCCATGAACCTCTTAACGGAAGTGAGCACATTCAACAGTAAAAAAAATGACAATTATGGTAACATTCAGATGCCTAAATTATAAATTGATTGTAGTTAAGTGCAAGCATTATATTTATAAATGCATAAATCATAAACTTTGTAAAACTGATTACTTTCTTAATTCAGCATTCAAAGGCAGCTGATGCACAGGCAAGCATATTCCTGTGTAATACAACCTAATGAAAATCTGAATAATCTGACAACACATGCCAATCATCAATTTACTAACCTAATAAATAGTAATTATCTTATTTAAAAACTTCATACTTCATAGTGAATCTAGCAACAATAGCCCGATATACGATTTGTGCATACTACTAATACATAACTGAGTAGACTGCAAAACTAGGTGCACGGTCTGATGTGAATTCGCAATTAGTACAATATATGAACCTGAATAATAAAAATATTAGTAATGTCAGTTGCCAGTCAGTAACATACGTAGGCCCTACAAACAACACAGGTCAGCTGTATAGATAGGCCCATTCAATAATTAAATAAATCAGGGGCCTCCAGGTAGGGGGTCTGGTGGCAAATGACTCCAATTTTAGGTAGGGGGGATAAATTTTTAGTCTTAGGGGGTATCTTGCCTTCCTAACACTTGAGACCGGGGGTTGCCTCTATCACTCAGAGGGTGATTGACGCCCCTGAAATAAGTAGCCTAATTTCTGACAATTCGCTAGTCAGTCATTATGATGGTTGATGCACTTGAATCTCAAAAGTCTAACCCAATTGGCTTAAACGATCCTCTAGTTATGGCCACGTAGCTCTCTTTGTCTTGAAGATCGTCCAGTCCATCTAATCTCGTCCCATTCACGGGGGTCGTGATGAAACGAACTGCACTGTTAACTCCCGTCTTATCAGTTGACGCGTTCAGAAATGCATCCCACGTACGAAAGTGTCTCTTGTTAACAAGCATCTGTGCTCCGAAAAAGTTCTTATCTCCATTTAAAAACAAAGTGATCTTTCTAGCCTTTTCTAGCTTTACCACACAGTCCATGTACTCGCAGACGTTTTGACCTCCTGCAGTCTTCTCGCCGTAAGTCGCCATTCGCAAGGCATAACCCGGCGGATAAGACAAAGGCGTGCCTGTATCTAAAGATTTTTGCGAAAGTCGTTCGCACGTCCAGTCAAAATACTCGCCGCAATCGCCTTGTTTTCGGCCTCGACGACCGCCATTGCGATGTTGAAAAGATGGCCACGTCGCCGACGGAGAAAGCGCGCGGGATTCTGGGACATGTCGACGTCATTCGTTACGTACTTATGAATTATAGATTTGTGCCGGGAGATATTGTACGAGTTTATTTTATCACAATCCATGGCCACGTTTCGTACAAAAAAACAAACACAGGGCAGTATCTGGGTGTGTATACACAGGGCTTACATTTTCGGGCGTCGTAGGCCTACGGTATCTTTTGGCAGACTGTGGCGGCTGCGCGGTAGGTACCATGTTTTCTGTTGACGACACAAACTCTAATCCTGAGCTTAACCGACCCTCACGACACTAGTGAAGTAACCAGGGACGTGATTAGATGTATGGTGAGAATGAACTCAATGAAGGTATTAAACTTTATAGTAACACCTACTATATATATACCTGAATCAAGAAATGAGCAGTAGGCTACTACCCTGAGCTGGTTGTATTTACTTCGGGGATTGGAGTTCGTTTTCGATATTCATTAATTGGTTTCACGTGTCGGTTTTACCCTAGCTGTTCTGTTCTGTTCTGTTCTTCATCCGTCTTCGATACGATGGTAGGCCTCGTCATGCACAATCCTTCTCCATTTCTGTATGCTCTCGGCATTGCCGTACCGAGCTCTAATTGAGCCCTGTGCCTATCATCATCAATCTGGCACCCCACATTGTGTATTTTGAATATAATATAAAATTTATTAATACACAAGAAATGATTTAACTAGTATAACTCCCATCAAAACACTTTCTTAGTTGCACTTTTTAACTGTAGTATAACTGTAATTTTAGTTAGCCATATTTCAAGAAAGAACGAATTTATGGAATAATAAAAGATACTCCATGCTGAAATTTGCGCCTCTTTCATATTTGCGCCCTGTGCCACGGCTCCGCTGGCCGGCCCCGCCCTCGGTACGACCATGGTTCTCGGTAGCCCATATCATCTGTTGTCGAAAGGTCCGTCCATTTTCTGATATTATCCAGCCAGTTTGTTCTTGGTCTACCCTTTCCTCTTGCTCCCTCTATTGTTCCTTGTATTATCTCTTTCTCTAGGTCTATGTTTCCCTCTTCTTTCCTCAAAACATGTCCAAAATACTTCATCCTTGCTTCTTTTACAGCACCTAAGAATTTTCTTTCCACTCCGGCAGCTTCCAACATCCATTCGTTTGTTTTAATGTATTTCCAAGATTGAAGATATCCTGAGGATAAGTCTCAAACACTTCATTTCGAAAGCATCTATTATTCTTGTTTCTTCATCTTTCCTTACTAAGCATCCAACTTCACGCTCTGTACTTTTACCACCGACAAGGGTCCTCAGTAATCGTAATTTTATTGTCCCCACACAGTTTTCTTACACCTCTCATTGGGCGTCCCCATCTGTCAAACTAGGTCGCCCCCTCTGCTTCTAATTAATAAATAATTAATAACTTTTTATTAAAATAAGCTGACTTTTTATTCTGTTTCATTTTATTTAAAAATTACATTCAATTCAGCTTACCCCAGCAAAGCTCAGTAGGATAAGCACTAGACCTTATCATCAGTAAATATCATCATCATGTTTATACTATAAACTGAAGAGTGAATACTGAATAGTGTGCAAGTTGCAAGCAACTGATGGGATGCTGTCTGTCATAGATGGTAAGGTTTTGTGTTGTTTAGTTGTACCAAGAATAACCTTGCTGCAGGTTTCAGCATTTGAGAAACATTTAACCCAATGCAGTCCTGCTGGCCAGATTGAAAAGTCTAGGCGTAGCTAGAGTGTTATTTTATATCTCAAACAGTACTCAGGTTGTGTACTCACAGAGCGAGAAAGCTTTAAACATCCATCAAATGCTCAACAGAAATTTTTAAAAGGTATACTCTAAAATCCTTGGTGTTTAAAACTGTACTCTGAACCCCATGTAGTTAGCGAACCATGGATTAAAAGAAAAATGCCATTCATTATACAAATTTCCTTATTTTTAGGGACACCAATGTGTAAAATGCTTATTATTATCAGAGTTTACAGTAAGCCTTTATGAGAACACTTCTAAAAAAACTGACCAACATCTTGTCTGATGCAATGAAAAAAGTAAATGGCAAACTTTGAGTTGCAGTATCAGTTTTAATGTTTTACTTTTGGCTTGATTTGTGATTTTCTATTGATCTTTTCCATCCACCACAAATATTAAGTACTTTTAAACCACAAGTAATAAGTATTTTTAATTGTTTACCGGTATGCATAACATGCACAGCTGCACACACCAGATGTCCTGAATATAGTTTTGCAGCCCTTTACAATATCATAAAAAATATACTGGTTTTGCATTCTCCCTCATTTAGTACCTTTGATATTAGATTGTTAAGCCTTTATAACACTTATAGCCAGTGTGACTGATTGGACTCTTAACTAATGGCATAACACCACAAAGCATGAAAAACGATATTTATGAGTACAATATTTATACAGAACTAGTAATTTTGTTAATTCACATTCCTATATGAATTTTTCTTTTGCAGTAATGTTTAAAACACAGGATTACAATTTACCAGCATTCAGTTTGACTGTATCAGGGTTATTCTTAGTATTAATCTTTTTTATAATCCATTCCAAATTAATTGAGCATTTTAAGAGATCCAACACACACACACACACACACACACACACACACACACACACATACATTCACACAGTGTTTTCCAGGAATCAAAATCCTCAGGTAGAAGAATATTTGTATCCACTGGCCTGATTTCAGGTTGTGCACTCTCTTCAGTAATTGTGTTACATAATGCTTTATGATATTGGAACTGAGATCTATCAGAAAAGAAAAGAAATATTTGAATGGAAAAAAGGCATTGTATTTACATAGTTGTTTTGTAAATGAGTAACATAAAGAACAAAATTATCATGTGGCCCAATGCACAGTACGGTATCATTAATACAGTATAAATAGAAAAATACATCATCGACCGGTAATACATAAGCTACACAATAAGCAGTTCTGCCACAATGTTTACTATGACAAGTTGCAAAGAAGACCTGAATTCACTAAATGTAGGCTGCCAACAATTTAGCAACCCACCAAAATAAAATTTGCACAACAAGAAAGCTAGGAAATAACAAATGCCTCAAAAACAGGTAGATATCACAGACTCCCAACAAAATTGGCCCGAGCAGTTTATGCCCAACAAAAGAGCAACTACCTTTCTTAAATATGCTACCTAAATATAAACAACCGCTACACCTACCTGATTATTAATTCATTCATTCTGTCGTTTATATAAATTTTCACCAAAAAGTTCTATTCTACTTTGTACACTCGCTCAAACTCGCATGACTAATTTTTATCAGGGATTGTTTATACGAAAAATCATTTTAGCGATGTCACAGAAAACTCCTCAGTCATAATGTTATAAATGTAAATGTGAACTCCAAATTTCTAAAGCACTACCTAGAGCTAGGCTCAGCTTAACACAGGGTACCAGCTTGGTAGTTAAAGTTTATAGGATAACAAATAATTAATTATCTGTTCCTGGAAAGCTATATAATTGCAATACATAACAAGTTGAAACGGAAACAGCAATGGTACCCTTCTCTGGGATGATAAATAGAGGAATGATAACCTAATATCAGTTTGGAAGATTTCTTAAAAGTTTGATATACACAATAAATTTTGTACATTTATTTTGACATGGTCACAGCAAAAACACCAGCTAAGCAATAAAGAATGTTTGTTCATTGCAATGATATAGAAAGAACCAGTCAAAACTGTTCAGTACATGGTTTGCTGCAAAACTTTTACATCTTAGCTTGTAACAGTTTAACAAAGCAAATCTTGTTATTCAGATATGAATAGCTAACATTTGTAAATACTGATCTACACACAGAGATCCATACAAAGCTTTTCATGTTTTCTAAATTTGTCATTATTACAATGTCTGTTATTGACACAACATACAGTCAGCAGTGCAAGTTTTTACTTGTAATGTCAACCATAGCATATGTTTAGTTAATTTTACTTACTTTACTTATTGTAGTAAAACTGCTTTTCCAGATTGGTTATTAAAATTAAGATACTTTTCTGGAATTAGGATCAGCGCTTTTTTAAACTTATCGAACCATTGGATTGAGCATTTTATAACTAGATACCACGTACAACAACTAGATACAATGTACAGCATCGAGACTAACTGTTAAGAAATTGCTGATGACACATTGATCATATCATAACTAAGGAACTGCACAAATATAAATTCAATTGTCAACATTTTAAGGAGTTTTGAGACAGCAACATTTACAATTGTAGATTTTTTTATTTACAATGCATATATATATATATATATGAATATTTACATGATCATATGTAAGAAAACCAGAGTAGATCTTACTTTTCTACTACACAAGTAAAATTTGCCAATTGCATTGGATAGAATGATGATTAAATACTGTAAACACCAACACCCAAACATTTTAATACTTAATAGTCATAGTCCCAAAAATAATTTGAAAACCTAGTTTTTTCCATAATAGTTGTATATAAAAATATTTAACCATCAGTCTATCATTTGAGATAAGCAGTTAACTGAAATGACACGTCAGTGATTCGCTTACCTCTATTGGCCATCAAGCTTGCAGTGTGAAAACACAAACATCCTGTTCTCTTACATAGATTTATATTTTAATACTGAACACAAACTTTAAATACAGTACACTTAAACCAAGTCTTTAGAAACCAATAGAAAAAGAAAATTTCCAGTAAATAGTTTGCATACAGAAAAGTTCATTTAGTGTTACAAGTTCACAGCACACACACATGTTCATATGCTTTTGTGAGCAATAGTTCACTATGCACTTGTCTGGGTTTGTATCTCTTTGCTGCACACTTCTGCAGACATGCCTTTGCAGTTACTTTTGTTCGAATGTTCACCACAGGTATGCATGGATAAAAAAGGTCATCTGTGAAAGCAGTATTACTTAGAAAACCTCTGTTGAAATCTCGAGTGAATAAACAAATCACAGAAACCATTAAAATAATGGTGTTAACAACAAGAAGCTGAAGTTTGGTATATTTTACAATGGAAAAACAGAAGCATCAAATTTTTGAAATTGCATGGCCCACAGCTACTCTTCTACTTTAACCCATCTTCCTATTGAACTTCTAAGTGCAGTTGTCCATCTGAAAATAGGAAGAAATCATCAATGATTAGTCAGTAATGCCCAATTATTTCACTCAATTTTCATTTTTTACACCCACCGTATCCTATAAAACACTAAACTTTTAATCCATGGTGTTTATGCCATATTGTTTGTATATGAATTGATCATAATTTTCTCATTTAGAAATTTAGGTTGAAACTCAGGATTGTCTCTCAATTTGCTTCCAACTCAAGCAAGCATCTCATCATAGAATAAGTATGCAAATATTACGAATATTAAGATATTTAAATTAAAAATATTAAAACTGGTAACGAATGTTAAAATCTAATTTTTTTTATTTAGTATTTTAAAACATTTTAAGTGAACATAACAATCTTGAATAATTGTATAGAATTCAGTGACATAATTAGAATTAAAAACTATCAGTTGTTGAAGCTGCATTGACATTCAAGAGTTGAAGTAGGTAATAGGTCCATGCTCGGCTTTCTCGCTCATATTTACGCGTTTTCAAGCACAAACTCTAAATTTACAACTTTACAAAATATGTGCAGCATCATGACTTTACATCACGAGTTGTCTACTCATTACTGTAAACTGCACATTTTAGCTATTGTCGACCGGGAGCGCCTCTGAGTAGTTCTCTTGAAGGGATGCTGTATTAAGTTCATCAATTGATTCATTTATAGCACTAGATCCATTCATCAGATAGTGATATTACTGATGCATTGAAGCACTAGTTTTGGCATATATCTTTGCTGATAAACACTGGTCATGAGTGATAGATAAACCGGTTCTATGACCTTGGACCTTGACTATTTTCTTATAGGCCCAAGCTATGGCACTGCAGATAGACTGTTGTCAATACTAACCGTTTCATGTCTGTTTCGTTGTCTGATGTAAAATGGAATGTCCTCATCTGTGGAACTGGAGGTACAACCATGAAGCCAAACCGACGATGATAAACAGTTTCTTCCTCAATAGTGTAACCATGCAAGTGTACAACTCCTATAGCGAAATGAAGACAGCATTATTTTACTGAGAGGAGGTTCTATTTAATATAATAGTTGAATAACCTTCATATATCAAAGTCCTTCATTTCCAAATTCACAAAGTCACATGCCATGTTCAAGGCTGAAAATTGACTCTTAAAATGGCAGGCAGATCCTTATGATGGTATTGGGTCAGAAATGTTGTTGAGCCGTTTCATAGTAATGACACAAATATCCATTCATAGACACATACATTTATAAACATATCTTACTAGAAGAATACTTGGCCCTTATGTCTTTTTAATAAATCTTGACCTTTTATCTTATCACCATGTTTATCCTCCTTAAATTTCTTCCCTGTTGTCATCAGACTAACATGTGGAATTTACCGTATTGTGAGTCTATAGTTTAATGCCATCAATTACGTTATTAAAATTGTGTAATTGAAGTGATTAGATTAGATTACATGACTATTTTTTCAGATCATACTAATTAGCTACAATTAAAATAGTTTGAATATGTTCTAATTGCTAGTTATTAATAACAGTATCTGGCTGGAATAACAATGCACTTTATTTCAAATACCACCAGATTCATAATTGTGTTTCCCCGACCCAGATTCGAATTTCTGTGCGACTTTGAGCACATTTATAATGTTCATAATAAATTTAATTATAATATGTGCAAATAGCAAATGGTTTTAGAAAGCACTATATAGATGTCCAGGTAACTACTGGTAATTGGCTGACTTAAAAACTAAACATTTTTCTGTGTCTGCATTTGCAAAATGTTATAAAATGACAAAATATTGTGAAACTTTGATTAAATGATCATCACAAATAATGTGGATGAAGAGGTGGACAGTGAAGACAACTGAACCTTTTGCTGTAGATGATGTCTGGTCTTTATAGTAGTAGAGACAAGCAGTTTTGAGTACACAGTAGCGTTTACGCCAATTCTTCTTGTGATTACCGATCTTCGTAAGGAAGCCGTGACAGTCCGGGTTTTTAATTGACAGGGCTGGCAATCTTACGTTGTGGCTGCTGATATCAAGCCATGTGTCACACAACTATAGAAACAGATAATACTGTCCTGTTACATGAGAAAAAGACATTAAGCAGCTTCTTTCAAGTTGACCACGTTTTATACATACGAAAGAAATATAATGCACAACTTTTAACGTACTCTAGAGTCTGAAGATGCCCTAACTACCTACCTAAGTCCACCACCGAAAGAATATCTATATAACCTGCAGAGTGTGCTATAGATATTCTTCAGCTTTTTAAGTACAACAGCTATTCCATGCATTGGTTCATTACATGTATTAACCCTTACCACTCCTGAGGCTGCTGTGAGCGGCCAAATTTAATGCTTTTGATATAGTAATTGGAGGGGTAAGGGTTAAATCAAGATTGCCTAACCTTGTCCGGGGCTAAGTGCACACAGATGTAACTATTGTACTGTGTAACTAGGACCAAAAGATACATTGAACAATCCTGTAGAAACCCGTATGAAATTTAAAGTTGAAAAAACGGAACTTTCAAGTACATAAACAAATCTGCAAATTTAGAAATGCCTTTATAAAATACTTGTATTTAAAACACAATACAATCAAGAGCATACATATGCAAAAAAACATGTACATAAAAACATATGTGCATACAGCCATACAT
This sequence comes from Bimastos eiseni, assembly GCA_959347315.1. Classification (NCBI taxonomy): domain Eukaryota; kingdom Metazoa; phylum Annelida; class Clitellata; order Crassiclitellata; family Lumbricidae; genus Bimastos; species Bimastos eiseni. Next base: position 8,993,044 of record OY365808.1, on the reverse strand, counting down.
TATACAAGGACAATGCTTACCATATTTTTAGTCATAGATGTTGCCATATTAATGTGACTAGCCCATCTACAAAAGGTAGCAAAAATCTGAATGTTCCATTTAAATAAAAAATGATCATGAATATTCAACTCTAGGTTTTGGAATGCTAGGTAAATTTTGGAATGCATATGGTAAATTTACACCCACAATGTTACATGTATACAATGTAACCTGATGAATAGAGATGCAAGATAACAACTAAATAGGAAGCCTTTAAAACTTACCAACCTTACTCTAATGACTAACATTGCTGGTGTTGTGTATCTGGAAGTGCTTTTGAATAGTTACATTGAAAGGGCACTATATATAAATTTTTGAATGGCTGACTTGCACAGCATGGGGTGCATTACTTTTTTATGCTGATCTTTAATATTAAATTAGGTAATAGTTATATTAGAAAGTTCTGTCAGTATTTTAAGATAAGCTTAAGGAAACGTTTGTAAATGAGCCTGACTGCTGATATGACCTGATAGTTTTCACAAATCTTCTTTATTTAAAAAAAATCACTATTTATAATCGAAATGATGCTTTACAATCATAATTATTAGTCTTCTACTTCAGCCTATTTACATATTGAACCTCTAACTGACCTATGTCTATAAAACAGTACATCATGACCCACCTGTTCATATCCCCCTCAGACTCTGTCAGCAGGTAATAGGTTTTCTGGCCATACTTTACAAGCTTAAACATGCAAGTCCGGCTGCAGTCTGTTCCACGGATGATAATATAGTTACTTAAAGAAATTGCTCCAAGAGGGTTGATGCACTGCAATATAATAAATAAATAAATTAGACTCTAGAGCTCTGGTAAATAACTTGAAATTATCGTGGTATAGATAATCAGATGAGCATAACTGTATAACTATAGCGTATTCATTATAGGATCTCCTCAACTGTCTGGCACTGTGTTTTTGGCAGTGAGACTGTCTATCTTTGGGATCTAGTCACCTTAACTTCAGCTTGCTCTGGTCGCCAATCTCTTCGCTCAGCCTCCAGAGAAGAGGCGACTGCCACCAGACAGAATAGAGCTTTTGCAGTTGTGGGTCTCTGTGTTTGGAACTGCCTCCCATCTGACCTGCGCTCTCTCCCGCATGACCTCTACGGTTCTTTCTATTAGCTTCTCAAGACTTTCCTCTTTGACCGGGCCTGGGTCGGGAGCGCCTCTGAAGAGGCGCTATAAATTGCATTGATTGAACTGTAATTAGTAAATTCTACCACTCTGGTGTCTATAATGCACAAGGGATCAACCAATGGCACTCCATAACCAAGCTGTAATATAGTCAATGTCAAGAAGAATACCGATAAGCTGTTGCTGGGAGCACCTCTGAGTAATCACTTTGAAGAGCACTATACATAAATTCTTTTAACACTATACATAAATTCTTTTAACACTATACATAAATTCTCTTGATGAATGAATTAATGAGCAATTGAAAAAGGTAAGCCTACAGTTGAGCACAAAATTCATAATCAACTGAGGAGCATGGACAAATATACCACACCAGCTTACAACTCTAGGTCCAGCAACAACAAACTAGCTCATTCTCCAAGATCATTTCCATTTTTAGGTATGACCAGATGACATGGCTGAATAATGATAAGTCTGGGGAGTAAGAAGCATGTAAAGGAGTAGAGGCCACATCAGAAAGGACATTTTAATCCTAACATGTTAAAAAGTGATGTTCAAGTACAGAGAAATTTCAAATCAGCATGTTGTACAAATACCTAATAAGATGGTCATTATGTAAAAGTACTGAACATTATGATGAAACGTCAAGGCATCATGGCTTCAGAGCATCTTGAACTTGATAAAATGGAGTATTTATATTTGCATCTGTCTTCAACACTACAGCATTAACAGACTTGATTCTAGGACCTATGGACTGACCTGTTCTGTTCTGTAATAGTATAAGAATCCATCATATTTCAGTTCACACCACCTTTTCTTCCAGTTTTTCATGATTCCCTCTGGTTTGAGATTCAAATAGCCGCTACAAATGCAGATGTCACGAGACAGAGAACCACTTGCCACTCCAAGCTTAAGATGACGTGGACCTGCCGATCCAATTCAAAGCAATTACATAATATAGAAATCAAAAACAAACTAGTTCTAATATTAAAACTGAACTCCTTTCCATACTCCATAAATCACGACAAATGATTGAAATGAATGTTATATTGGAAGACAAATAAAGCACATGTTCTGTTTGTTTGAGTGGTAAAGTGATGCAAAGTGTGTAGATTTCTATGAAAAGGGACTTCAGTGATGTTCTTAACTAAAGAAAGGACTGGATCCATTAACATTAAGTCATTGTGTGAAAGATAATAAAAACATTCCTGTTGTGACTTAAAAGAGACTTCTCAAAACTTGTTCTACTACTTGAATCTCATAATATTTAAGCATCAACCCACAATGGAATTCATTTGGTCTTTTAGTTTTTACTTCCACAGTCTGCTTCCTACATGGCCTGTACCTGAGTTTATTAGAATGTACTGTTCGATTAAACCAAATGTAAAACCACACAGTCACTAAATATGTTTTAATAATGATAAAATGCAGTCAGGAACATTGATCACATAATTATATCATTTAGGTTTAAAATCTGATTTTGCTAAAAATATTGCTAAGGATACCAAAATGTCATAACTTCCAAACAAATCATTAGAATAATGGTCCAGATTCCAGAATATTAGAAATTGAAGGTCAGTAGGGTTTTGTAATTTTAGAAACATGTAAAAATTAATAATTAAACTCACTCTGTAATACAAGATCTATCACGATCGATTCTTTAGCTTTTATGACATTTGTTCCATTGATAGTCACCAGGCGGTCTCCAACTTGAACGCCTCCAAACTCTGCTGCACTGCCTGTCAATGATTCATAAAAATTTCATTCAACTGCACTTGACTTTCTGTAATTTATTATCTCTCTTTACTAAACTGTTATGATGGTCATTTGAAATTAAATTAAATTGTGAATTTAGATGTGATCAAGCAGCTGATTTTGAAACATACACTTTGAACATCTGATAAATAATTATAATCTATCTTACTCCATAATCACATAAATATTATCCTCTGACACAATATCATTTTGGCTAACACTTCTAACCATCTGTGTGATAATCATAATAATTCTAGCAGCCTTTTTGAGCTATATGCATTAAAATACAATAGGTCCTATATCGCAATCGTAATCTTTTAGATGCCCTACAAAATTAGTCATGGGAACCAGCTTATTAACAGGCGCTTAATCAAAATAGAATCGAACGGCAGAGGGTCAAAATCCAAGGGATCATGCAGGTCAGATGGCTTAGCAGCTACATCTATTCATATGACCTTCAGTTTGTATTTCAACAAGAAATTGGTTGCAATAGTGCAATTTAAACAGCCATGTACTTTGCAAAACATGGTTCCAAAGTTTATGTCCGTTTACTAGATATCTAAAGAGTGTTTAGTTCTCAGTTTGTTGAACTTGTTTTGTTATTCATTGTATTTGATCTATTTTAAACTTTTCTGTTTGTGTGTTTGATTATTTTTTTGCCATCTGATTGCGGCATTAGTTAAATGCAGTGACATTGCCTCACATGTTACTTAAAACATAGGAGTCCCTCAAAATTTGGTATACTGAGTGATCTCATGATAATATTTCTCGTGTGTTGTACACCGAAGATTAAAAAACCAGCTTATTCACAGGCGCCTAATCAAAATAGAGTCGAACGGTTTCTGCAATGACACAAATAGCAGATTGCGTGTATGCTATACAAAGGTGTTATAAATAGTTAGTATATGTACCTGGTTCAACAGTTGATATGACCATTGGATTCTGACCCAAAATGTGGAATCCGTAGCTTTCTACTGAATCTGGTTTCTGCAGAATCAGAGTTCGTTCCACATCTGACAAACATGCGTTTGAAAAAAATAAATTGTTCTTGATTGTAATCTTGAAATGTATAAAGCACCACTCGAAAGCCTAGCACAGGGCACCAGCTTATTCACGTGTGTGGCAGGACTTATTAAACAGGAAGGAGAAAATCAGTTCCAGAAAAGTTACTATTAATAAGCTAACCATGGTCATGAAGTGTCTAGGATTTCAAATATTAGCCTTAGCATAGCAGGGCAGTTGGCAACGCCTTACCCTCATTGTCTCATCTTCTCACTTACAGTGTCTCATTTCATAGCAAAGTTTGCCAGAGGGTTGGAGCATAACTGAAATCTGAAAGTAGCTGTATTTTCTGGTAGGCATTTAAAAGTGTGCCATTGCTGGTTCTATGTAAGCCTTGTAATGCTGTATACATGTATTAGGGTTTTATTGCCTTGCTGGAACAGAGAGTATCTTATGATACTTTTGATTTTAAAGCTGATGCTTTGAGCTGAACCTTAGAGCGATGCTTTGGTTGTCAATTGAGCAGGATGAACTATACAATCACTTCCAAGTGATGATGATGATGAGTGCTCTGCCCGAAGGTAGGTCCATTGGCTTTACGCTATCCGGGGATGAGATGAGTGAGGTGGTTTCCCGTTGCCTTCCTCATAGACAATTATGGGTGAGCAACTAGTCCAAGGTCGCTGCACAGTGACTCGGGATGGGTTCAAACCTGCAATCCTCTGAACACAAGGCGCCGAACATCCCACTATGCCACCGCGCCTCATTTCCAAGTACAGCAGAAAATTACTATAGGAGCAGAACAAAATGAAAGGTATACTATTCATTGCAGAGTTTTCACTGAAACTGCATAACTTCTTACAGGAATTCCATGGAAATATAGTTCAAAATCATTAGGAAGTGACTAAATGGGCTGGTTGTCATAACAGAGATAGCTGAAAACTTGAATTTCTTGTTGACAAAGACCAGATAAAATTGCTATAGTGTGTCGTATTTATAATACAGCTGAACTTCAGCACTTCTGCAACTTCAGCAGTTCAACCATTCATTCATTCATCCATTTTCCTAAATTTGACACCGCCCTTCTTCCAACATCTTTTTGCTCAGAATTGCATACACACGCCTCGACGGCGCAATTGCAGTTGTACTGCAGAGCAATGGTGCGCAAAGGACTTGCTCAAGGTCCCTTACACAGTGACGCCCTGGACGAGGCTCGAACCCGCTCGCTCAGCACACACTAAACGCTACGGGCTGACCGCTCTAACCGATCAGCCACTGTGCCACACCAATACTGTGATTACAAAGATTAGCATGAATGTTGGAGAATGAGACCACACTCACTATACACTTTTTCCGATTGTGCCTGGTACGTTTCTGCACCCATACTCTCATGCCTCTTAATGACTTTTCTGCTGAGCAATTTGCTTGGACCATCTCCATTCCGTTTGATTTCTGGAGTTGTCATAGAAAGTGACCTCTGGTGATTCTTTGTCTCGGAACTTTGATCTGCAATTAATTAAATAAGCAGGCAATACAACAACTAAGTAGTTATTGTTGAGCTTTCTAATCTTTTATGTCAAGCTACATAGATGTGTATTGAGTTACATGATAGCCAGCAAGTTACCCTTTCATAGCATGCGTGATGCATGCTAAACTCAGATTCTCAAGTTAGACCTATGTGAACAGACAAAAATTTTAAACTTAGATGGGTTGTGCTTGGTTTTGTTCTTACAACACTGAAAAGCATGATGAAGTTATGATAAATCAAGTCTGCTTAAGACTTTGGCGGTTGTATAACCACGATATACTACCCCAGCACTCCACCTCAGGTGCAATAAATCTACATTCTTTGTTAGTGTTTATTAATGATGAACACCGCTTGGATGGTTTTATAAGGTGTCCAGTCATTGAATTATTATGATGACCTTCGTGCCTTGGCCGAAACATCCTTTGACTCAAGGACCATGACTTTGAGAGGCTTCTATGGAGATGTACAAACAGTACTTTTAGCAGCAGTTTTAGGAACAGCCATTTAGCTGCCTTCTTGGCCAGAATAGTTGTAGGCCTATGTGGCGGAAGAAAGTGAAACTGAACTTTATACATGGTGTCTAAAGTTCACCGCAATGCCTTGTCAACCACAGGTTCAATATGTAACCATTTTTCGATGGTTCTGTGGCAATCAGTGTCCTCCAACCTGTTATACCATCGTTGAAATTATTTGCTTAATTGGGAACCAGCAAACGATTTTAAGCATGAGACCACATTAATTACCTATTATGACAGATAGCCCATGCCAAGCCATTACTCTGCACAGTTGACAGCCCTCTACAGCATAAAATGAAGTAATGAAATACTCCAGAGCGATTTTATTTTGTTCTACTAAGTGCAAGAAGAGCTAAAAAATGATTTGGGGCTACAAAGATTTGAGCTACAAAGAAATGTTGAGTAGGTGTGGATTAACAACATTGGAGAAGAGGAGGAGCAGAGGAGACCTGATTGAAGTCTACAAGATTATTTATTACTGGAAGGGATCGGCCGGAGAGCTTTTCAATTTGCACCCAATAAAGTAACTTGAAGACACAGGTATAAAGTGTTTAAAAAACCGAAGAAACATTAGGGCAGAAATTCTTCAGTGGAAGAGTTGTAGACTTGTGGAATGGTTTGGATGATAGTACTGTCTCAGTGGACACTATCACATCTTTTAAGAGGAAACTTGGAAGTTTGGGCTATTAATCATGTCCAGGCCAAATTACAGTGGCTTTCACACAGATTAAACATCTTCTGCACCACTTTAAACCCTTGTTATGTTATGTTATGCTATGTTATGTTATGCTATGTTATGTGATGTTATGCTATGTTATGCTATGCTATGTGATGTTATGCTATGTTATGTGATGTTATGCTATGTTATGCTATGTTATGCTATGTGATGTTATGCTATGTTATGTTATGCTATGTTATGTGATGTTATGCTATGTTATGCTATGTTATGTTATGCTATGTTATGCTATGCTATGTTACGTTATGCTATGTTATGCTATGCTATGTTATGCTATGTTATGCTATGTTATGTTATGCTATGTTATGCTATGTTAAGTTATGTTATGCTTTGTTATGTTATGGTATGTTACTTACCACATCTGACTAAGTTGAGCTACTAATTGTACATCTAGAGACTACTGTAGTAATAATGACTTACACTTTACAAGTCTTTATATACAAATAATAATAGTTTTAGTATATGTGAAAGCAGTAATAATAATAATAATATTATTATTATTATTAATAACAGCTCCTAGCATGATAATTTTATATCCCTGAGGTCTTGTACTTACATATTGACAATAATAATAATAATTAAACCAAACGTTGTTTTAAAGTTCAGTGCTGAGCTAGGTTTAGCATTGCCTGATTCTCAGTAAATAGCTATCATAAGTAGAATGTCACAAGCATTGACCAGGAAGTTCTGGATTACATAAACTAAGACACCCCAAGTGACTGGTTTTGCTCAAACAATGTCACATGATGTTGGCCAAAGGTCAGACAAGCTGCTATGTAGCTTTGGGTCCATTCATATCCTGTGGAAGGACCATGAAAGAAGTAATCAGTTGTTCAAACAAACTCAAACTGAAATTGTTTAAGTATGACAAGCAAGGCACTCAATTAATTTATGGGGCAATCATGTGGCACTAGGATTCAATTTACACCCACACAGAATGATTACCACACCCAATTTCATCTCCCTTGTGGGAAATTACCCTCTGCAAACATATAGACCTACAACCATACATGCAACCAGCATTTCTTCATTAAACATTAAGCATCACAGATTATATATTTAGTCACTATATCATATTTATGATAATAATCTATACAATCATGTAAAAGGTAAGCAACTAGTGGCCAAAGAGACATTCTGATTGGCAGACAGACATAAATAACAACAGAATTCCCTCTTGATATCAGTACAATCTCAAATAAGAGACTTTAAATATTAAAATAGTCAAAGAATGCGATGTTCCCTTCAACTTTTTCACAACCAAATTAGCCGCAACATGTGGGGACCAAACGCACCACTGCCCCAACAACTTTCGCTGAAATCATGACCCCCTCCTTAGGCCTACATCATAATCGTAATCTCCAAACTTCTAAAGTGCCACTTGAAAGCAATGCGCAGGGCACCTGCTTATTCACGAGCGCTGCATTGAATCAGAGGAGTTGTCCAAATGGTAGTCCCTGGGAGGTCAGAATCCAGTTTCAAGTGTGTGGATGCAAAGCCCTTAGATGCTAGCAATAACATACAGCTAGTGCCAAAAAGATGGTGTGCCCTGTGCGTTCGAATGGTGCCTTTGATGTTTGGAGATAACAATTAGTTTGGGTCACATGAATTAATTAATTCTTGTGTTTATGTGCATTAAATTAAATCTTGAAACGTCAGAGATTACTAACAGAGAATTGATTCCGAGCAGCTGGATCCAAATCTTCCATCTTGATGTTTATCGATGCTTTCTGGATCCAAGGTCGGACTATCTGATGATGCACTTTCAAAGTCAATGACATCATCATCTGCGACGTATTTATATGCTGAATATCGAAACGTCTCATCGTAAACACCTGGGCACATTTGGATCAAGATACTAGTTTAAAATAACTTTCTATAATATCTGCTTAATATCAGCCTTCATACAATATGGAAGAATGCCCATGACAGAACAGCCCATATCACCACATCTGTGATTTAATAAAGCTCCGGTAAGTGAGTGAGTGAGTGAGTGAGTGAGTGAGCCAGTGAGTGAGACAGACAGATCAACAGGCAGACTGACAGACAAATAAACCTAAAGCTTCATGAATCAGCACATTCAACAATAAGTTCAGCTTACAAAATTCCTAACCAGTACTCACACACTGACATGACAGCATCTGAATAGGTTCAATTTACTGACACTTTATGATAACAAAGATCATTAGCATTACCCTACTTTTTTACTCAGGCTTGGGACTGGCACTGCCACAGTACGAGCAATGTCGGAGTTATGTCTGACATCTGTTTCGGTTTCAACTTTCAAGTATTTTACAACAAGAGCCAAATCTCTGCTCTCGAGATTATATTACTAGATAATATACTGATAAGCGTCCTTTGAAATAATTGCTCTTTTGAGAATTTGAATTATGACCAACTAAACTGCCTCAGTCATTAGTAATAGTAAGCAATAGCATGTGGGAAAATAGAGGCCCAGAGCCTTTGGATGCAACCCTGGGTAGTTTCTGGTCTGTTGACCATGATGCAATGCAAAAGATCACATTACTCAGAATTGCCTATATTCAATGTTTACTTTAGTGTAGCTATGTGATTCTGAATTGCAATATTCAAGTAGATAACTTGACATATTTATGCATTTATGAATACACTTAAGAATACACTTAAGTGAAATCAATGTTGCTCTGAACTCAAGCATTCTGTTCAATAACCAGGTTATCGGTAACCATGAGTTAGGGGAATGTGGCTCCAAAGATGGTGACTTCAAACTATTGTATCTAAGTCTTCTAAGCCACTTGATGATATATATGATATATCAACATTCAACAAGCTATTTGAAGAACCCTGTTAGTAAAGATTGTCTTTCACTCAATTTTTACAATGATGCAATGCAGAAGATCACATTACTCTTTTTACACAGCATGTTGCTTGGTATACTATGTTATTGACATATAAAATGCAGTAACAGGTTATGCGAACAAATCAGTTTCTGGCAGCTGCAATTCCACACGTCATAATGATGATGTTGTTATTCAGCACACCTTATCTTGCTCTAAGTAGTCGCTATAACACAGTTCAAAAATCGTGCCAGAAGAAGGTTAATCAGCAGGCTGTGGTATTGACCGTATTGTGGTAGCATGAACATAGCCCACATTTTAATAGTTAGTGACAATAACCGGGTATGTCAAATGACCTGATCATTGCACAGGTTTCAATTTTAAAAATCACAAGAGATAGAAAAAGCAACGATGTGTGTTGTCATACCCTGAATATTGCAATGGAGTAGGTCTAGTGGTAGAATACTGTCTGCTGCATAATACCATAATTATGTTATGCTGACAAATAAATGTTATTTAAAAATTACTATCACATAAAAATCAGATCTGCACCAAATGTACAGTGTATATACACAACTAACTTCCAAGCATGCTGGCATACGTTTTTGGAAAACCAGATATGTCGACGTACCTTGTTATTGAACTGAATGCATCAATTGTGACTTAAGATGTTCAACTCTTCAGAAATTCATGAGAGCTAACCTCGTTCGCAAAGTTTAAATTTACTGAATGCTCTTCTGTAAGCAAAGACACTTGGATATTATTACCACTTCCAGACTCATAAATGATGAATGCCTAAATTGTTTCAACCAGTAGTGAACACAGTCTCTTTTCCTGGAAGGTAGTTTGTGATTGAGTATTGGGCCACCAAAGAAACCAAAAACTGTTCTTCTCTTAGCTTTCTGTCATTGTGACATGCTTTGATATCTTGGTCAGGACTAAGTAGAGAAGACCCATTAGAGTCAGCATGGAGCAAAACTTAATATGCAAACCATAATTGAAAAGTAATCCAGTTTTGAAGATGATTCATTGATGATTATATGTTAAAGTAGTTAGATAAGAAAGCTCTGCAAATACATGAAAGGATAGCCAACCTTCAAGGTACTTATTAACAAATTGTGAATGTGTTTATAACAATCAAATCAGATGTCTTATATGAACACGATTGACAACTCTGCTTACCATCATCATCTTCATCGTCATCTCCCGAACCGTCATCTCCATTAGACGCTGTGTCATCTGTGCCACTCCCTGATGTACTGAAATGAGGTAGAACTGGACTATCTCCTGGTGAAGGACTTGCTGACTTTCCGCCATCCGATCGTGATGCCCTCGTCCCAGTCAGTCTTCTTAAAGCTTTCATCCTTAAGCTGGGAGACGTGTCACACTGCTGTGCATCTGTGGAACTTAGATCCTTCCTCAGAACGTCAACAGTTTCATTAGTTACAACAACAAAACTCTCCTCTTTCATTTTATCCGCACTACTGCTACTACTCCCAGTGTCAGAGTCCTGAAACTTTTTCTCTAAATTGCCTCCCTCCTTATAATCTGACTGAGCTCCAACGCAACATGCGGCGCCGTTATATCTGATGCCGCTTACGCCTACATCCGAATGCTTTTGAATTAGAGGTTGTGGCCGACTGTTAGCCCCGTCTCTATCTGAGCAGTTCATGAAATCCGATCCTGTAGTCACATCCGCAACTGACGATGACAAGCTACTCAATTCAACGCCACAGCCTATAGATATAACGGTTACCCTGGAACCGTAACCAGCGTAGTCGTCTTTGTCCGCCAGACTACGGCAATTTTCCACCTTGCGATGGACGACGTCTTGGCAATGTCGCCGGTGCAGCGCATTGCCATCTGACCGTGCCACCAACTCACCGTGCATACTCACCGCATTGCGCGGTGGCCGCGGCCCTGCACCGCCGCCGCCGCGGCGTAGCACTTCAGGACTGTTAGTCTTCCTGGCCACAGGTCTAAGCGTGCAGACGCTGTTGGTCTTATTGATTATCTCCACACTACCGACTGCTATGTGTTGGTCGTCTGCCGCCGGTGACAACCGACCAACGATACGCAGTTTGTTCTTCTGCTGGTCGTCATCGTCGTTGTCATCATCGCAAGGACCGTCTGATGACAAGCATCTCGGTGGATTGTTCTTACACGGGAAGAGCGTAGCACGTGCATTCTTCGTCTCCTGGGGTGAGATGTACGAAATCCGTTTCGTCGGATGGTGGTCCACTTTCTGCTGATGAAGACTTCGACGACTCATTGCTTGCATCTGTATCGATCCAAGAAGCTCTACTGAAAAACTTGACCCAAATCTCTCTGTTTACGACGGGTGCGATGAAACTTGGGTGGTACCAAAGCACAGTTATCCATTAGAATAGGAAGTCATGTCTTTAGCTTAGAGTTTCTCTTCGTGTCACACGATGCATCAGTTTGCAGTAAAATGCCTTAGGATGATGCATGCATGCATTGGCCAGCTGTAAAACACTTTAAAAGCAGACCGTGACTCGATTTCTACTCAAATAATGCTATAGAACCAAATTACTCCTTGCATGTAAATGCCAGATCTGGCACAATGTCTTGACATAAGGCTGGTCACTCATGCGTTTGGCTAAATGAGGCACGGCATAAGGAAGGCATTGAAGTGAATCGAAGCAGAAATTCAAAGCACACAATCATGACAAACATGTTAAAAAGCACGAACCGGCCAAAACACGAGCAGGACAAAGCATGAAACATTAGGATGGTTCAAGTTTCATGGTGGTACTATTATTACTACATGTACAACCAACTTTTTCGGTAATACAGAAGCTGATTACAGATTAGTGCTTCAATCAACTGTAGGCCTACGTGAGTAGTTAGACAAGAACACTATGAAAAGACACACAGCAAAAACAGAACAAGGGTCAACATAAGGGTCAGCTTAGCCATCGGATATAACTAGATGAGATTCTGTAAAGTAATGCTCTGCATTGTGCCAATAATGATTACTAAAGATATTTGTATTAAAAAAGTAAGTAAGTATGCACTTTATTGAACTGCTTGCAAACACACTATGTTCGCATCATAATACGAACAGTCAAAGAATGTACACTCACAAAATAATCATAACAAGCAATTACACAACAGATGTCCTCAGAGTAGCAAGAGTAAATAGAAATCAAACAACAGTATTTACACTCACAATAGGAATAGATTGAATTGTATAGCATTCTTGAAGCCACTCAGAAGAGAATACATCGCCTCCCTTACTCCAGTCTTCCACCCCACTACTCATCTCAGTGGTATAGGCATATCAAATTCTTTAGAAACCATCTCAATATTATAGTAGTACTAGCAATCCATTGATTATAGTATGGGAGAGAAATACAGAGGTTGGTAATGTCTTTAAAGTCTTCATTGATATTATTCAATTCAGTTTCATATAACTTTCAACCAACAGTTGGCTTCTTTCCTGTTTTTGTGTCTGGAGATTGTTGAGATAGTGATGTTTGCCAGGTGCATAGTTGGCATTAAGCCTTAATGATATATATATATATATATATATATATATATATATATATATATATATATATATATATATATGTAATGGTTTATTTGGGGCTGTACTTCCTATAATGATAGTACTTGAGTATCTGTTATGGTCATGGCTAGCAAGGAGCCTCTATGGCCAACAAAACAACTTTTATGGCTATAAAAAGAACCTTTATGGTCCTCAAAGGAGCCTCTATGGCTATCCAATAGAGCCTTTGGTCAATGAGAAAAGAAAAAGGGTCAAATGGCCAAATAAATTAAACAATTGTGCACTCACATGCATGCACGCACACACACATATATATACATATATATATATATAATTATATATATATACATATAATTATATATATGTGTGTATATATATATACATATATATATAATTATATATATATTTACATATAATTATATATATATGTGTGTATATATATACATATACATATAATTATATATATACATATAATTATATATATATGTGTGTATATATATACATATACATATAATTATATATATACATATAATTATATATATACATATAATTATATATATATGTGTGTATATATATACATATATATATATAATTATATATATATATACATATAATTATATATATGTGTGTATATATATACATATATATATATATATGTGTGTGTAGATAATTTTATATAATCACTTGTAATTAATCAGTAAGAACATGGCAAACAAAGTTTTTATTTAGAGGTATATGTGGAATCAATGATTTCATGAATGTTGTTTAACATTAATTTTGATCCATGTTGGCCTATAAAACAAAAGGTGTCAAATAATGAGTCCTGTGCATTACATACATTGCATTACATTGCATTACATTGCATTACATTGCATTACATTGCATTACATTGCATTACATTGCATTACATTGCATTACATTGCATTACATTGCATTACATTGCATTACATTGCATTACATTGCATTACATTGCATTACATTGCATTACATTGCATTACATTGCATTACATTGCATTACATTACATTGCATTGCATTACATTGCATTACATTGCATTACATTGCATTACATTGCATTACACTCTACCTTACATAAACAAACAAAAAATTTATAAGTTATAACCAAGTACCAATTGTTGAAAACACGTGGAGACATTTTAATGTTAATACAGTGTACTATGACTGTGTCATGAGAATCTAATATGATATACATTATTATGGGATGATATTTTTACACAATGCGATATCGGCTGAGTGGTTATAATGAACAGGCAGATATTTACAGTATCTGCATACTTATCACAACCTATTTAAAGTGATACTACTATCGATGAGTACCAATCACCTTCGCCAGGGCAATAATTAATTTTACACAATGAAACCGAAAGCCAGTCAGCATTAAATGTCTCAATTTTCATATTTCTTTCAAATTCTTATTCAACCGTCTAATCACGGGCTATGTCTCTATTTTAAAATTAAAGATCAACAGTCTTAGCACGGGCAATAAGCTCGAGGCTTACAGTGTTTACACCTTTTCTTCATTGATTTATTTGACTTTATTAAATTGTTTAATGTAACTGACGCCTTCAACTTTAATGAGACATTATGAAAGTAAATCCTTTGTACCTTGGCATTAGATTACTCCCTATAGAGTTGAGCTGTCTATAGGTTCAGCCCCAGTCTGCCCCACAAATATAGGTCGCCTTCCCTCTTTTATGTGCCTCACTGCATGTATCTCACCTCTACTACCTTGCCCATTCACTCTTCTTTTTCCAAGCTCTGCCTACTTAATGAATACTCTGGAACAGTCTTCCATTGGCATTGTGCTTGTCTCCCATGGGTCTACTCTGACTCTTTTTATACTTCCTTTAAAACTGTCCTTCTCAGCCTTTGCTGAGGCCGGTAGCACTCCTGAGTAGTAACCTTGAAGGGGAGCTACATGAATTTTTGTAATTAAATTTAATGAATGAATAAATTTTGAGGGTAATATTGCTTTTGGCCACATTTAATTCCTTTTAAAACACATTCAAAAATAATTATAAAGACTCTGAAACCCTGAGTGCAGGGGCGCAACCAGAAAATTTTCCTCAGGTTGCTCATATTGCAAACTCGGAAGGCTTGAAGGAGTTTGCTACAAGCACCCCTACACCACCCCACCCCCTTGAAATAAAAATCATCGGAATTGGATCAATTGTGTGGGCCAACTTTTTCATCCTTAGCACCCCCGTGTTGCGCCCATGCCTAAGTGCAGCAGTGTCCATGAAATGGTATGGTTACTCACCTCTGGAGAAAAGAAATATCTACGATATTTGTTCAGGATTTCTTGTTGACATAGTGATTTTGTTTGACTTTGCAAAGAGTTTTCTAAAACTCTGGCAACATTGCATTTACCCAATCCAGTGAAGCGTGCAAATGTACTCCCTGTTTCGTGTGATTTTGCATTAAAAAAAACGTCAAAACGGCTTTTGTTGTAAAGGCCTAAGCTTCGGCCTTACTTTTATTCTTAGCCAGACACAGCCTGATCGAGGTCTTAGCAGATTATGAGTCAGTAAGTCGGGCGGTCACTCGTCCACAACTTCACAAGTCAGACAGTCAATCAGAGAATATGACTGTCAATCGGTAAATCTGTCAGTCGATCAATCAAATCGTCAGTCAATTTGAATCAACCATCAGATCAGTCAAACAGGCAGTAAGTCAGCATATCGAAGTCAGTCAGTCAGCTAGGCAGTCATTAGCAAGTCAAACAACAATAGACAATCAGGCTGTGGTATTGTGGTATCAGTGAACTAGTCAGTCTGGCAGAAACCCAGTTGTACCGCGTAAGTCAAACAACAGCAAACCCATCTGCAGTAACGTAGACCTATGCCAATCCTCCGACGCAATGACTCCTTACCGCCAGCCACTAGTCCGTTTAGGGTCTGCAATGTAGGCCTAGGCTATGTGTGTGTTGCCTTTGTACGTCCTAGCGAGTCACTTTGGAACCACCTCGAGTTTTGAATAGACCGTCAAGAACTCAAATTTAGCAAACTACACAATCTCAATATGTCAATAAGCTCTTTTTTGAACAAGGTGAAGTGCCAAGCTCTCCTGTTTCTGGATGCCACAGCTAGGGTCCGTCTATAAATGACGTCACCCGCCCAGGGGAGGAGTCACATTTGCGACGATGTGTGACGAGGGGAGGAGGGAGGAGAATTGTAACGTCACACCATCACATTAAACATCAAAATGCATAATTTTATTAAAAACTTTCACTCAATTTAAAAACATTGGATTGCTTCAAGTTATTGCTATTAAACAATTTTATAGGGGGCCTAACTGTAATGATTCGACCAGAGCTTTTCATCCTGTAGAATGAATGCATAATGTGTGTAATTATCATAAGCCTACTTTTTCCATTTTCTTCATTCTACTATAGGCATAGTAACATTGGTCATTGGGTATAGTAATAAGTACTTTTATACTTATAATTAGTTTTTTGATAATTATAAGAAAATTTGCATAGGCTATAACATTCCGGACATCTGGTTTTTTAGGAATGGTCAAAGCTCTGTGACGTCATTTGTGAGGAGGGTCATAACTTTTGTGACGGGGTGAGGGTGTCAAAAATCGCTTAAATTTGCGTGATGTCATTTATGGACGGCCCCACACCGACTACCTAAACTTTATAGACTCTATTCAGACCTAAGTCAATCCGGATTCACCTCATGAAATTATGTAGGCTAGGTTATTGTCTCCTTGAAAAATTCGTACAGATCTGGATTTTCTGATCTTCCAAGTTCCAGTATCAAATTTCTAACTTCTAAAGCGCCACTTGAAAGCTAAGCTCGGGACACCAGCTTGTTCACTGTAGGCCTACCATCTTTGGTTAAAGCAATGCTGCATTAATTTAAACACAATCATGTTTGACAATTATCAGTTCGGTGTCAGATAAAAATCTGTTTAGGTCAAGCTGAAGAGACATATTGACCCACAGTGCTTAAAGTGTAAAAAAGAAGTACCTGGACGTTATGGGAGCCGTCCATAAATGACGTCACGCAATTTTGGACGATTTTTGATCCCTCCCTCTTCGTCACACGTCGTCACAAATGCCATGACCCCTCAAATATGACGTAGCGTCACAAGGCCCTGACCCGCCCCCCCTTTCAAACCAGATGTACAGAATGTATTGCAAATTTTCTTATAATTATCAAAAAATTTAACTAGAACTATAAAATACCCGAAATTTTATTAGTAGAACGAAGAAAAATGGAGAAATTAAGTAGCCTATAATGATTGCAATCTTATGCATTCCTCACAATGAAAGACTATCATAATCATAGTGTTGTTTTATTGTGGTAACTACTGCTAATTAAGTGGAACTTGTTTAAATGAGTGTAAGTTTTTAATAAAAATGCGTATTTTTATGTGATGATGTGATGTCAAATTTCTCCATAGGCGCGTGACGTCATTTATGGGCGGCCCCTAGTGTCAAAAAGTTAAGAACTAAAAATTACAACATATTAAGTCGACGAAAAATGGTTCGTGCAGTATATATGGTCCACTGTGCTCGTTAAAATAGAACTTGGATTGGTGATATCAATGATGCTAGAATACAAGTTGGATGGGTGAACGAAATTCTTCCAAAACAGATGCCATTTCGATTAACATAATGCCTACTGAAATAAAAGTTGGATCATTGAAAAGAATATTTGCCTAAATAGAAGCTTACTTGACAAAAATGGTTCTTGCTGAAGCAAAAGCTGGATTTGCAGGCATTATTATTATCAATCCAACTTCTATTTCACCAAATACAATGGGCGAAAAATAGAATTTTTTATCATTCGTTAGGTTTTTTGTCTATCAACCATTATTTAGTGGTCAATAATTTGTTGGGGAAATATAGGTTGTAATGTAAAGCGTAGGCCTACACAGAATTGCTTTCCTTTGTGAAATTGTCGACAAGGAGCGAATGGCGTCGGCATTGTTTTGAAAGTTAAATTGGTGAATAAATTGACTTAACGTGCGAAGCGCGAAAATTTTTTCTTCCTCTGTTTCCTGTTGATAATAACGAACGTATACAGAGGAATTGAACTGTTGCATGGACGCTCATGGACGGCGTCCTGGCTCTGCTGGCCAAATAAGTGGCAGGACGGCGCGTCCAACCTCGAAAAAAAGTGCCTGACGCCGTCCATGACCGTCCAGGCACACTTTAAACCCTGTTGGCCCATTATTTATTTTAGTAACACTATTATTATGTGGTGCTAGGCCTACGTACGGTGGTAGACTGTGATGATGGCTGTACGTGGGATAGCGCAGGAGTACTGTAGGCCTAAGCTAGCTATATGTATGATAGCGTGAAGAGTTGTTATTCGTCATCTATGCGTGACGTAATATTTCTTGGTTGTTAAACTTCTTATATTCAATTATTGTAACTGAGTTTGATCATAATTACTTTTTCTTCGTTTGTCGATTTACCATTAAATTTTATGATTTCTGGTGATTAATTTTGTGTAAGCTTAGTGCTGCAGACAATGTGAAATCAATAATTCGAAGCTATTTTTATGTATTCCTTGCAATAATATCTTTGTATTTAAATTTCTTTACGGACACTCTGTGTTGTTTTCCATAAATATTTACGGTTTTCAGTGTCAGTTATGGATATCCACAGAAAAGGTGCTAAATAAATATTCGACTGAATAAATGGCAAAGTTCTTTACCGATTCAGCGAGTTCAAAGGTTGCCGTGTTGATGTTAATGCGCGTTGCATCTGATTAGTGTTTACACTGTTGAAGTTACTAAATTACATTGCTAAACGGTACGTTATTGATCCGAACAGTTGATGCATTTGATATTTTAAGGGATACAGAATCGAGGACCACTATGTGATTACTTAGTAATTATTTGCGCAATAACTAAACGCCATGTTTAGAGTGCCCCACCTCAATATTTGTTTATTTTGTTACGCGAACGAGCTTGTCTTGTAGCAAATCACATGGCCAAATGTTTCGTGCCATAGGTGTCACTTAAATAATGTACTGAGGCAGTTGATTTTAGACTAGACTTGTTGCTTATGAAATAGCTCGATAAAATGGCGGATTCGACAAATTAAACATTCTAGACCATCAGAGACTGAGTCAAAATAATTGAGCACTGCACTCCTAGAGCAGTTGCGTGGCGATTCCTCGTAACCACAATCCCGAAATTAAAATTTACCGTATTTTCATTTCATAGTGAATGCATAATTATTCTTACAAATATGAATTTTATGCTTTTTACATTCTATTCAGAAGATTGGCCAGATTATGTACACTAATTGTGTGAATTTATGGGAATTAGTGGAAAAGCTACTTAAGACATTTGGTCATTTTAATCACCTTTGGGAGTCAGGTTTAATGAATTAGGTTGAACTGCCTTCAAGCACCAATAGTTAATTAATTACATAATGGAAACTAAAGATAAGTGGCAGTATAATCAGAGTATCACTGCATAGACTTTCTTCAGTAATCATTTCAACTCAGGGTTGAATTCTGGGATTGGAGGCTGTAATGGGATTTATTACTCTTCATTTGTTGTCTGCATGTGACTTATCTGGATTTAGTTATAAATGACTAGCAGTCACATCTCGATAAAATTTCTAAGTTTTGAAATTGAATTTTATTATTGTCGAACTGGGGTTATGTAAATTTACGTTTATAGCAGACATGGTTCGCGCTTGGTATATGGACGACAGTACGACTGATCAGCGGGAACCTCACATGACTCAACCGCCTAATTTTGTCTCCTTGGATGAACTTAAGAAGTTTGGAGTCAATTACTGGCAGGTAAGATGAGCTTATTGCTCTCCTTGTCTGGTATTGCTCAGTACATTTTGGATCTATGCTAATTAATCTGAAGGCACACCAGTTGCACTGCCAGAGTATTATATATTATTAAGCTGTTATTGAGATGTGACCAGGAACCATTCTAGCCACTTAATACGAAATGACAAAGTTGTAAACCAGAATATTGCCACTTCAAAAGAAACTACAGAAACAGTACATGGTTGATTTACCAGAGGATATTGATCCTGTGGTCAATCAACCATGTCTAGCATCACTGGTGCCATAGGTTCCACATTTTGAACTAAATACAACATTTGCTGTATGTTTTCATTTAACAGATTGATTCTGCAAATTATGAAACATGTGCTGAACTGAAAGACATTCGAAAAGAGTTTAGCTATGACTATGAGGACCAAGTTTGTTGCCAGAAAGACGCCAGTGGTTATGATGACATGGTGAGCAGTCTTCCTGTGAACTCTCTCTCCTTTTATGTAATTTTGACATGCACAACTGAAAGTGATTATTTCATGGCATGCACGATTGTTTTGTGGATGGTTTATTGGACTGCCCTTAGTTTTGAGGTTAGAGGTTGGGTGAATCCTCTGCCAATAGGATAGAACGATGTTTTGAGATCTGTGTTAGACTTATACCCCTACATATTTCGCTATGCAGTGTGTACACTAATTATGTGCTATTACTGAGAATGTGTGAGAGAGAGAGAGAGGACTGGACACTTGTGCTTGATAGTGATGTTTAAAATAGGAAGCCAGTAACACTCATAGGATGCTTGTGACTAGCATATGATGGTACCTTTCTACCTGTTACAGGCCTTATGGGCTTTTAGTTTTGAAGGCATCCTGCTCCAAAGTAGACTCCAAATCAAAGACACAG
This sequence comes from Bimastos eiseni, assembly GCA_959347315.1. Classification (NCBI taxonomy): domain Eukaryota; kingdom Metazoa; phylum Annelida; class Clitellata; order Crassiclitellata; family Lumbricidae; genus Bimastos; species Bimastos eiseni. The sequence goes on along the minus strand of OY365808.1, from coordinate 8,972,301 downwards.
GTAGCATTGTGACTAACAGTTTGACTAATAAATGCCTTTCGCTGATGAGAAGAAACTATGTGCTGTACATGGAATATAAATTTAATATAGTTATCTCATAGTCTCTAAAAAATAAATATTTATACAGGTATGCAGTGAAGTTACATTTTAGTGATAACTGTTGCTCTGAAGATTTAAGAAACTTTTTCAGAGACTGCAAAATTAGTATAATTAAAATTATATTCCCACATGCAATTTGATTTTTGTGTGTAATATGTGTTGGCGAATGGTGACGAATTTGGAAGTTAAATTATTGCTGTGAAATACTGCAATGGTATTAAATTGTATGTAGTAATTAATGCAAAAATGTTAGGCCAGCTAGACTGACAATTGGCAATTGACAATCTCAGGCCAATGGCCAAAGTCGGTCAGTAATATCTTAACAGTGCATTTATAAGTGAAATTATGTCTCTCTAACCATATGGAATGAGGAGGCACTACTGTCCTTTTCTTTTAAAGTCTTCCAGCTGTTAAGGGATAAGTTCCACAGCCTGGATGATTTTGCCAACACATTACACATGCTGACAGTACAGTACTGCCTTGCCATTTTATTTGTTACTGATGTCAGTAACTCACTCTGCTTGATAACTTGAGACTCAAAGGTCATTATACAGAGGCCCTTCAGTGGTCGTGAAGCTTGTTATTAAGGTTATTAGTAAGTATGCTAGTACTTCTCATATTCTAGACCACCAAGTTCAATATGACTTTGTGGGAGCTCTCATTTCCCACAAGATAAAGTCCTATTCCAATGTTATCTTTACCACGTGCTGTCAGTTCTTTGAAATATAGCCACCGTCATGATGAACATCATTCATTGCTTTCTATCCGATGTCATGTCTCTTAATTCTGCCAGATTCATTGCGGTTTTTTCATGTATTGCATCCATCCATTTCTTCCTTGGTGCCCTTGTCTTCTCCTTCCTTCTCCATATGCCAGCATCATTTCCTTTTCCAATCCATCTGATCGCATAACATGTTCAAAGTATCCCAACTTCGCTGTTTGTTGTGGCGACTCATCTTTTTTCAACTCCGATCTCCAAGCGCACCTCTTCAATGTGTTTCATGACGATTTTCTCGGCACTTTTGCAAGGGTGGTTTGCCATTGCCTTCTCCTTGTTTTGCCTGCCATGCCCGTTCGTTCTCCTTCTTATAGAAATGGTTCTAACGCACCACATGAAGGTGGCATGGAGGACTTTGGTTCACCAGCCCAGATCAGGCCCGAGTCTATGCTTGTCAGGAGAGGTTGGTCAGATCTCCTCCTTGCTTTACTCTAGGCAAGCTAGCTACAGTGGCTGATGAACCTTAACAGAACCAATTCTGTTGTTTTCCAATGCACTGTACATTAAATTAAAATGCTGGTAGTATGTTTATTTAAAAAAATCTAGTATTAGCTGTGAAGAGGAAATGTTACATTCACTTGGTTTTTGACTACATTCTTTACTGAAAGAACTTTTACATAGAGGATGATAGCATACTCACGAAACGTTTTCTGATTAGATAAAGAAGTTTTTTGAAGAGCACATTCATTCTGATGACGAGACACGTCTTGTGTTGGATGGATCCGGGTATTTTGACATCCGTGATCCACGAAGTGACAAGTGGATCCGTATTGAAGTCATAAAGAATGACCTGATCTCAATTCCACCAGGACTTTATCATCGCTTCACTCTTGATTCCAAGGTTAACCAGCATGTCTTTTTACTTACTTTCTCATTTTATTACACTAATGACATTAATCTAGGTATTATTATTATTATTAAGATATTTGTAACTTATTGCATTCACAAAGTTATTTGGCTGCTTAAAACCAGGCTATTTGCTTGTCAGCTATCAGGTGCTAATCTGGTTGTCCTATTTGATTTCCAATTTATTAAGCATAATGTGAATTCTTCACTTTTGCAGTTGTGGTTTCCGATTTAATTAAATGTTGTAACAATACATTGTGATTGGTGAGATTTGGTTAAGTTGACAATGGTGTAGTAGTCAAGGTGGATGGGATTAAACACACCACATCTAGAACTTTAAGATTTTTGTAATTTCCAGCAGAGTCCTGTCAATATGGGACAAGTGCCTTTTCAAACTGTTCAATTTACTGTTACAGTTGTATGTATTCTATTCTATTTATGGATTTATAAAGCATCTCTCACAGTACAACCTAGTCAGAGGCGCTCCCAGTGCAAAAAACCCCTAGAGAAAAGAAAAGTCTTAAAAGAGTGAGCAAAAATAGTTGTGCTACATGATAAGATTGCAGTACGAGTCACAGCAGGAAGGCTCTTCCATAGCGAAGGGCCAACAGAGGCATAGGCGCGATGCTGAGCGGTGGCAGTTCTAGACGACGGTACTAGAAGATCTTTGGTGTTCTACCTTAGAGGCAAATGATTTTGGGTGTTTTGTACACAAGCGCCTCTGAGTAGATATCTTGAAGAGGTGCTATGTGAAGTATTTATGATTGACTAATTGACACTGTTTATTTTTTAACGTCTTTTTTCTAGAATTACATAAAGGCGAATCGTTACTTTTGTGGAAATCCCTGTTGGATTCCTCTGAACCGTCCTCAAGATGACAATCCAATTCGCGTCGAGTACTTGAAGAAACACGGCAGTGCTTGAGCTGAAGCCGTCAGAGTTCCTGACCAGTTATTCCAGCATGACCTCATGTAGATCTGTAGAGCGATATGCATCACAAGGAGTCTAAACTCTGCATCGTATAGCATCGATTATGCTGCTCTGTGTCATTTAAAGCCTGCTAATTTATCTAGAGGCAGTTTTACTGTTACAATGTGTAACCATTTGTTGTTGATATCACAGATGTATGACTTGTTTCTTTGTTTTGGATCCAATTATCTTTGCTTGCTCTAAAGGATTATAATCGGGTTTGCGATCTTTAATTTTCTCCATATATTTATGAAGTGATTCTGGTAGACTGTAGATTGACTTTCAAAAATACCCTTTTACATCACATTCTGCTGTATTGGACAGGAAGACTGCTATGATTAACAAATTGCATTGATTATCAATCCCTCTGCATTTCAGATGTGTGCATAATCTATTTAATGCTCCTAGAACAGCGGTTCTCAACCTTTTTAGTCTTGCAACCCTATAATAATATTTCCTATTTCCAAAGGTGTGGCGACCCCAACTATTAATAGTATTTTGTTTTTGCGTTTTTACTGCCGTGCAATTTACTTCTTATCATTTGATAATCCATACACTTCATGCATAACAGCATGATCAATCTTTAACTAACAGAACAATTTAAAATTTGTTGTTGGTAATAATTTTATTAAATAAATGATAGTACAAATAATAGGTAAAGATTATTTAAAGTGACTATTATAGTAGAAGGCTAGTTCATGTAATAATCATGATTGCATAAATTCATGAAGCTTCCAGGCGACCCCTGGCAAATCGTAAGGCAGGCGACCCCTTTGGGGTCGAAACCCACAGGTTGAGAACCGCTGTCTTAGAAGGTGCAGAGATTCTGAGTTACAGTCTTACAAATTTATGATGTGTTCATTTGTCTATTGTCAAGGTAAGGCACGGTGGAAGCAAGGTAAGGCACGGTGGAAGCAAGGTAAGGGCAGGATGGAAGCAGTTGCAATTTAATTGGCAATCATAGACTAGTTTTCTCATTGTTAAGATGCAAAAGTGGAGAACTAGGTGGTGTGCTTCCTTTTCTCCAGTCGCAACTGATGCAATTTTTCTTGCTGGTCTTGTGCATATTTGATAACCTTAGAAGCCACGGATTTGACTCTAGTAATTCTGCTTGGATCAAATCGTAATGTAGTGGTAAATCGAAGGTACAGTTTAAGGTTAAACTGGAGTTGTTGAGGTGAAGTGTTCTGATAAATTGATGTGCTTTTAGAAACAATACTGCTTGTAACCATGTTGAACACTGCATATCTCGTTTATCATAGTTTTGCTTAGTCACTTAGCCTGATCAGCTCTATATAGATGGCAATCACGTGATCAATTATAATCAGTTGTATGTAATATTCATTAGCTATATGCTAACACATAGCACACGTCATTTGTCATGGTAACTTGTGAATATAGAATCTTACTTTACGTGTTTTATATATTTATATATTACTGCTAACATAGTAGGCCTATTGTCTTGACAATGCTAATTTCTCAATGAATTTGTGGGGCTTAATTATACTCGACAACTGCTGCCTATTTAAATTTCTGCCACGCCATTTGGTCCTTGTGTACCGACCATACTAGAATCAGATCTCTAAAATTTGGTCTAGAGCCACCATCAGGAGGCAAAGCAACATGTACTGTACCATGATAGTGTTGAACTCTGCCCATAGATATTTGGGTCCACCACAGCCAAATGTTTTGCTTGCTAATCTTTGATACTGACAGTATGTCGTTCAAGGCCAGATTGACGAAACTGACGCTTTGTGTTTAAATCTGCAGCGTCACTGGCATTATCTTGTCAGTTAAACTTGTTTGACAGGTGGGGGGCACCCAATGAGAGGGGTATAAAATTTTGGGGGACATGCGTATAATGTGTTTCCTCTCTGCAAATGGTGGGGGGACTTGTCCCCTCGACCTCCTCCGGGATCGCCGCTCTGGCTGAAATAGTAACCCATTTATCGTCCACTCATCCATCCTGAAATGTTTCACTTGCTATGCGTAGATAGGTCTACTGATGATTCGTGGTTCAAGGTCACCTATTTATGGCTGCTGATCCTAGGTTTTTGAAATAGATTTAGACAGAGAATGAGAGAAAGGATTGGTGAAAAGCTATAGTGATTTCAGTTTTTGATTCTTTTGAATGAAAGACCTGTAGGAAGATAGGTCAGTGTTTAAATTCGATGCCTTGTATAGACCTACAACCTATTCCTACGGCAACTTAAGCGTTCACCAGGTACGTTACACTAATAGACTTCCATTCCACATTTCTTCAGCATACTGCCCTCATAAGAAAGAACCACGCATCTGCAAAAAGCTCATTTTGAGATAAATGCAAAAGACTAAATTGCTTTCTGCCAAGTTGATAACAAATTTATATTCTTTATTGTTTTTAACCATTATCTGTAACAAGTATCCGCCATTTTTTCGGAGATTTTTTTAATGCGATTTTCTCTCATTGATATTGATAATTAGCGATTATGTGTTTTTACCTAGTACCGACCACTGATGATATCAAGCCAGTAATTCTTAAGAACAACGCATCTGCAAAAAATCATATTTTAAAGTGGAATTATTCAACAATAATAGGCTACTTACAATTGAGATCAAATGTAATGTAAACCAAATATTTATATAGCGCCGCTCGATTCATCACATTTATATAGCGCCGCTCAAAATAAGCAGCGTTCTCAACGGGTGTCTGTGCTTGGGTAAGAGAACAGAAAAATCTTACGGCGCTGCCAAAACTGGCAAGCTGAAAGGGTGAGTAATATAATATAACCAAACACTTATATAGCGCCGCTTGTACCAGCATATTTATATAGCTCTGCTCGAATCAGCAGCGCTCTCAACGGGCGTCTGTGCTTGGGTAAGGGAACAGGAAAATCTTAAGGCGTATCCGAAACAGGCAAGGTGAAACGGTGAGTAATATAATGTAACCACACATTTATATAGCGCCGCTCGAATCAGTACCTTTAAATAACACATTTATATGGCGCCGCTCGAGTCAGCTGCTCTCTCAACGGGCGTCTGTGCTAGGAAAAGAGGACAGGAAAATCCTAATGCGTGAAATAAAATTGTAATGTAACTTAACATTTATGTAGCGCCTCTCGAATTGTATAAAAATAATGACAGCCAAGGGGTGAAAGAACCCACAATATTTGAAGGGACCAGCATTCAAATCCTTTATTCCTAGCCTGATTGGAAGAACAGAGGAACACCTATGCAAAAAATACAGTGAACATAATAATAAAACCAACCTATAAGTATTAATATTGTTTAGGGTACCCCCCTTAAGAGAGCGAATGACCCGCTGGCCAGAGGCTTCTACGTACAGCTAAAAGCCTATGTAATACTACAAAGCAGGACTTCTGCAGAACAGTATGCAAAATGTTATTATTGGCAATAGAGAAATGACTAAACTAAAAGAAAAGAAAAGAACCGGCTGCTTAGCCAGCAATGAAAATAAAATTAAGAGAAAACCTGAAAATATAGATATTGTGGACTGGTTAAACACGCGAAGGGCTGATTATAAGAAGTTAGGACACTTAGTCTAGTTGACGAACCGGTAACTGGATAGATAGATGTGTTAAATCTGCGTCCGTAAACAATACAATACAACTAGGCATTTATAAAGCGCTTTGACAAGACAAGTCTTGCACGAAAGCGCTGTGTAGGCCTAGTATATAGACAGCAGATATCAAACTTACATAAAATTAATCACAACAATTACAGAATAATCTCTATTTTTATTCGCATCGCGTCTTAATGATTGTTTAATATTCTGGGTCGCAATATAAAAACTAAATAATATGTTACCATAATGTTAAAACGTGAGGTTCGCTAGTCGATTAAGCCTACAAAAACAATCATCTGATATCTGTAACAAAGTTCATTCAACTTCATTAAAATCATTCGAAATGTTTGAAATTACAATACAATAATTTTAGTTCAAATTTTGGTTACCGTTGCAGTGTAATAAATGAATAAATTAAGTTAATAATAACTCAAATCCGTGAAATGTTGTGAAAGCATTGCACGCAAGTGCCATTTGCGCATGCGCACGAAGCACGAATGATGACGTATCTGTGAATCACGCTATGTCGTACTAGCTAGAAACAACGCATGTGCAGATGCGTTGTTCTTACTTAGTATTAGAGATGGCCTCTGCAGATTCGTGGAATTAAAAAGTGCTATATCTCCATGATTAATTGAGATATAAGTATCATACTTGCTACCAAGATGTAAGACCATCATAGCATTCTAAAACTGCATCTAACTCTAAACGGCCAAATATGAGGGCAGCGTAGCTCTCATGAGCTTCTCTGATCAAACTCTTGTTTCATATGCATCAGTGACCTCTGGAATGTTGTCTGCTCCATTTAAACAATCCGTTGGATGAATTGACGGATGTATGTTGGATGGATGTTTTCAAAGGATACAGTCGTTAAATTCACAGTCGTCTAAATGTGTGCATTGCCCACGACCTGGGTTGAGAGTCGCATAGAGAAAGTCATTTGAAGATAGAGGATGCGGACGGAGGCGGTGATCTCGTTAGACACGTGGGGGGCACCCAATGAGAGAGGTAGAAAATGTGGGGAGACACACGGATAGCGTGTTCCCTGTTTGTAAAAGGTGGGGGACTTGTCTCTCTCGACCCCTCGGGATCGCCGCCTCTGAGAGGATGAGATAAAGATACACGTGGACAGCTAGATGAAGACATCTAGACAGATAGATGAAGATAGAAGATGACAGAAAGGAACGTATAGACATCTAGAGCAAGACGGGAGAAAGCTTCGGTCAGTTGTTGACTTGACGGTCATCCATCACATACAATCCTCCGCTTGACTGGACCGAATTAAGGCATCCGCCTTGGCAGACCAAGAAATATCGAACACAATCAAACAATGATTTCTGGGAAGTTATTGCTGCTCCAGCTGGCCTGCGCATAGATGTCGCCGCTCTGTGCTGAGTGGACGATTCTTTGTTCTGTTCCAACCGGTGTGGTTCCAAGCAGGTTCAGAGGTTGCCAAATGGGATCTGGGGTGGAGACGGATTCGCATCGTATCGTATCTGGTTATTTATATAGCGCTTCTTGCAGTAGGGCCTGCTAGTTATTCAGAAGCGCTCTCAGCGTGACAGCTTCGAGAGATCAATAGGAAAGTCTCCAGGCAACGAAGGGAAGAGGATGGGAGCCCGATTTGAAGCTTGCTACGGATGATGAGGGCAGGTCATTGCACATAGAAGGGCCCACAATGGCAAAGGCACGGTGTTGAGTAAGTAGCAGTCCTTGCCCGTGGAACAAGAAGATCAAGTCGATCCGCAGACCGGAGAGGGCGGTAGGAGACAGCAGACATAAGTCGCAGAGATATTTAGGAGCTTTACCCTATTGATTATTGGATCCCAACCTCCCAGACTTCACCTGACCTGTTTAGCGATTTTTCTTTATTTTGGTTGAGAGACTTCAAGCTGGCTTGCTACAGCGACTTCACTTTCTTTTTTTAGCGCTATAGAATTTAATAGATTACATATGCAATGATGACAACGACGACTTTTGACCCTGGAACGAATTTTATGGTGGCCAGCTGCTTGATAGCAAAATCTTATAGTAATCAATATTACTGTTTTTGTTGGTAGAAAATGCAAATCAGGAAGAAGTCTGTAGGCGACCAATTCAAAAATTATGATTTGGCTAGCACGCGAGATACAAGGGAACTTCGGGAGGAAATTTCTGCGACTTGGTCGCGTGATCCAATCGTAGCATATTTCGGAACAGTTTTTGCCAGTCTAGATTTGGCTTCACATCAGCCATTCCTCGCAACCGATTGCGTGAGTCGCATTCTAATTGAATCGTAAAATTATAAAACCTGTAAAACGGCCACAGGAAGAAGCAATCGAGGATAAAAGAAAACGGCAGTTTATCATCAAAATCTGATTGTTTGCCTCGACGACATCGATTGACGGAGTGGGCTAGTTAGCCAAATAAAATGGGTTTTTCTCTGACCAAACAACCAGTAGGCCCACTCAAGACTATATTATATCGAAGTTCGAGACTTCATGCAGGGTCGAGGTCCAAGTGAAGGTTAAGGGTTAAGAGTCAGAGGTTCTAACAAAGCACGCAACAGGTCAACAATGTTGAGGCCGAGGCCTTATTCTCAGGCAACTGTAGAGGTAGCCTAATCTTAAGTTTGACAGCGATTCTATAAGCGTAAAGGGCAACAGCTTGTTCACGAGTGCTGCGGTAACCAGTGAGAAGAAAACCCCCAGATGTTCAGAATATAATGCAAATTTTCTTATAATAATCAATAAAGTAACTACAACTCTAAAAAATAGCCTACTAAGCTATTGGCCTATATAGTAGAACGAAGGAAAATGGAGACAGCATAATATTATATTTACAATATATTATTATATTAATAATTTTATGCATTCCTCAAGATGAAAGGTTCTAGCACAATCATTACAAATATTTAAAAAAAATTAAACAATCCAAACTTTATGCCTCTCTATTCTTCCGCGATGAAGCAAAATGCTCCTTCATGGAATAAGCAATAGACCCATCCAATCCATCGGGTTCCACCCTCCATTTTCTTCGATTTCGATTACGACCATTAGTTCACGTCGCCGACGTGCGGTGACTCTCTGTGGCCCGATGCGTTTTGGCGGTATAATTGATTCCTGCTTGTGTGTTACAGAATGACTGCCTCACTTCTAAAACCCCAAAATTGACAGTGAGTGAAAGTAAACAATCAAAAAATTATCAATGCAATATTCATAATTACACGTAGTGTTGTTAAATTGCGATAACAATTACTGTTAAACTGTTAGTTCTATGAAACTTGTTTAATTGAGTGAATGTTTTAACAAAGTTACGCATTTTTTTTATTTTGACGGCTCCCTCCCCTTGTCACACATCGTCACAAATGTTTGACCCCTCCCCAGGCGCGTGACGTCATTTTTGGACGGCCCCTAATATATAGGCCATATATATATTTGTGATATAGGCCTATTTATGCCCTCTTGATTTATTCAAAGTACGAATTGGATATAAACACAAAGAAGGCCAAGGTAATTATGATAAGTAAGGGAGAGACAATAGCGATCAGAATAAGAATAAATGAGTAGGAGATAGATTCATAGAATAAGTAAATAGATTCTGTTATACCGGAAGCCTGATTAGGCTACACAAGACGCGAGGTGCCATGAAGACATTGAAACAAAGATTAGGAACGGGAAGAGATGCGTTTTACAAAAGGATAGGACTTCTGAGAGGAAATCTAAATAGAGACTTGAAAAAGAAAATGACAAAAGCAGTGACACGACATGTGGTCCTCTACAGATCTGAAACGTGGGAAGAAGACGGGAAAAGATTAGAGGCATTGGCCTAGAACAGAGAGAAGTGGTGACATTGGACATGTGACCCTGTCGAAAGGGCAGAAAATTAATTTTAAAATGCAACAATCAATTTTTATAGGCCTGTGGGAGTGTGGGTCGCCCTGAATATCTCACAAAATCTGCTTGTGCAACAAAGAGATAGAAGATTAAGGTCTCTATAATACAGGCCTACGCGCGTGTCATTGTGTCGATTCGTGAATGTGCAAGTGGTTCTTCTCGCGCACAAAGCCTGCGTCAGAGATAGGATCGCGAAACAATGCGGGCAGAGCTTCAATGGAAGATAAATCGTACGCGGAATTCCACGAAGACCGACGTCAGATCTCTCAATAGATACGCATACATCGGCCTCAAAGGCGTCTGCCTCATACGGATAGACATAAATTGGTATGTATACAAATATATACATTTTATGTATATATATACATATATATATACATATATATATATACCCAGTGATTGAATTGTCTGGGAGATTGGGAGGCTTCAACCCTTCAGTTCATTTTAACTTCTTAAGTTGATTTTCAAAAGTTCCTCTGGGAGAGTCAAGCTAAACCCCTCCAGAGCTACTCTGGAATTCCCACGAATGGAAGTGTCAAATTAACAGTATCTTAATTGCATCGTGTATACAATAGTAGTAAGCTATACAAAGTAGCAGTAGTATGATGGTGGCAGTAATTGCTGTAATTTAATTATTTCTTAAAATGCTCATTGTAAAGAAAACCCATATCGGCCTTTTAACTGTGATCTTATTCCCATAAACGGGCATACCTTGGTTCTGTTCACTATATTATGCTGTTTTACCCACTGTAATTTAACTTGGTTTGCGTGAAGTTTGTCATGGATCGCCGGTTCGTCGGATTCTTCCAACTCTTTTTTCGGTAGGCCTATGTTCCTGTCAACCTACAGAGCTGAAATTTTGCACAAATTTCTGGCTTGCATGACAAGACTCAAAAAAATTAAATATCGTTTAACCACTCGAACGAGTCCTCCTTGACGAGCCCCACTCCGGAAAGTTTACATCATCAATGATAGGTAGGCCTAATCAAAAATCTCTTAATGAAATGAAACGATTGCGCCATCTATCAGTTAAAAGAGGGTCCCGAAAAACCCACGTTCTTAGTGAAGACTCTCTTTAGCGAAGCAATTCATGCCTTTCGTCGGTTCTGGGACGATTCATTCAGAGGACTGTTCATCTAGCGGACTGTTCATCCTTGGGCGGTTCATACAGGGAAGGTTCATCCAAATCCCAAATAATATCATTAACTATATGCATGCCACGGTTTCCTGAGAATAGACGCATTAAGACCTGCTTTTGGCAGACAGTATAGCCTTCATGCAGGTATGGAACACAATTGGAATGGATCTGACTGATTGAACAAAAGAATAATCCAGAAGGTGAAATGTCAATATCGTGCAGCGTAGAACTGAAAGCCAGGACGAGGTGGCGTCTTCTGACCGTCTCTCGGTTGGCACGCAAACCATCGCTGCAGAAAGTCTCCTTTAATGCACCTACCTATTCGCAATTATAATTATTACGAATCTTATACATGCGTGTCTATATATGTAATATTATAATAATACTTCAAAGGCCATAATAATATTATAGCTGGCAAGTGTATGCAGGCATATGTATATTATATATATAATCAGACTACATGTACATATACAGACATATTTCTGTACATGATTGTAATATGACCATACTTTGCATGACAACATTGTCCCCGACCGGTTAATTAGTTGACAATCTAGTCATCTATGATCAGATGACTCTCTGATCATCTTTGACCGGATGACTTTCTGATCATCCATGCATGACCGGATGACTCTCCAATGTCATCTATGATCGGATGACTCTATAGTCATCTATGATAGGATGACTCTATAGTCATCTATGATCGGATGACTCTATAGTCATCTATGATCGGATGACTTTATAGTCATCTATGATCGGATGACTCTGATTCTCTGTAAATGTAGGTCAAGGTACAACTGGCGGATTCTGATGTTGCTTTATCTAGTTATCTAGAGACCTATAATCTCTGCTTTCATAAGTGTGTGCTGCATTCTGCTGAATTGTGCAGGAAAGAGAAGCAGAGAGAGAGAGAGAGAAAGTGACGCATATGCCCTACATGCAATTATGCAAAGACAAATGGCGACATCATCCATCTATTTTCTGTGACTGTCTGTTTCAGTCGACTTGAGCCTTGAGTCAATCATAGATGACTATGGAGAGTCATTCGGTCATAGATGATCAGAGAGTCATCCGATCATAGATGACTAGAGTCTAATCATTGTCAATTATGAAGTTAAAACATGTAGGCCTACAAATATCAAAGAAAGAAAGACGAAGGTATGGTTAATAACAGAGAGAGGGGCGAAGACAAAGACATAGCAAGAGACGTAAACAAAGATTTGCAGACAAAGAGAAAAACGAAGAAACCGCGGTAACAAAAGAGAAACACAACAGAACAAACTATAAGATGAATAAAGACGGAAAAGCCGACTAAGAAGCAAAGCTAGAAACCGACTGTGTGCAAAAATCGGCATAAAATGGAAGTTAAAGAGGAAATGAAATTGCAGAATGATTCCGTTTACAATCATTTATTTAATGGCTAATATAATTAGAAAAAAAATTACTCCTATCGTCTACGCTGCCTTACAGCATTGCCAAACGCCACCACCAGCAGCCAAGGATGCAACGTGAGCTTCAGGAACTGGTCAAGTGATCGCTAAGCACGCACCTGCTGCTCCATCTGCATCTGCATCGCTATATCATCCAAACGCCACATGTATATTCGCCACATGGTTATGCATCGACATGCTCAGTAATGACTGCGCACGCGCGCGCGTACACACCAACACACAAATATATATATATATATATATATATATATATATAACACTCGCATATAATATTTCCTCATGTATAAGCAAATAAATTGTTGCAACAATATGTACAATTATTACTCAGACTATTAGCTATCGACTTATTCGTCTCTTATGCAGAATATATCAACCGATGGCGCACCAAGCTTAAGCTCAGAGAGTCACAGAAAATAGATGGATGATATCGCCATTTGTCTTTGCATAATTGCAGATAGGGCATATGCGTCACTTTCTCTCTCTCTGCTTCTGTCAAGCATTCTATCGACCAGTCAATCAATCAATCAATCAAGCAGTTCATCCGTCAGTCAATTTATATCTGTCTAAATCAATCAATCCATCCATCCATCCACCCGTCCGTCTGTCTATCTATCTATCTATCTATCTATCCATCCATCCTACCCCATCCAACCACCCATCCATCCATCCATCCATCCATTCATCTATCTAACGATTTATCTATCAATCAACCAATCAACCGGTCGCATGATTTTCTGCCTGTCTGTCTATGATGTATCTATTTCCCCATTTCTAATTGTGTATAAAGCAGAAGCCGAGATGTTAGGATCAGAGCAGCTGATGTGTCTTCATCCGAGGCAGGACCTCCCACTCCTCCTCCTCCACCTCATCCGCTTCCACCTCCTCCTCCACCTTCTCCTCCTCCACCTCCTCCACCTTTCCTCCACCTTCTCCTCCTCCACCTCCTCCTCCTCCACCTCTTCTTCCTCCTCCTCCACCTCCTCCTCCTCCTCCTCCTCCACCTCTTCTTCCTCCTCCTCCACCTCTTCCTCCATCTCTTTCCCCTCCACCTCCTCCTTCTCCTCCTCCTCCTCCTCCACAAATAGATGGCGCCTTCCGGACATTTGTCAATGAATGTCAGTCGAAATCGGCATCAGCGAAGTTCCATTGCTCAGCAGCTGTTGTACCCTCTCGGTCACCGTCCCTCCGATGGACGATGGCAGCGACCCACCCCAACAACCAACGGACCAACGCCCGTCACGTCCACCACATCCTCACGCAGCAACACACGGAGAAAGAAACTCAACACTAGCAATATTTATATATGTGTATATATATAATTTTATATATACATATATTATATATAGAGATATAGAGAGATGCACACACGATACATTTGTGCAATGATATCTGTGTATAGGGGCCTATATCAGTATCGTCGTCACCGGGGGTGGGACAATGTGGCAGCTGCCCCATCCCTTCCCACACTGAGTCTTGGGATTCGTGCAAATCTGACTAGTTTTTATATGGAGGGGAGACTGGGAGTACTCTACGTGATTTGTGATTTGACATTACAGTAAATTTATATTGTCATTCACCATAATGTGAGTGACGGAGACTGATCTTTGGCGACATCAAGTGACTTTTGAGTCTTGATGTAGGCTCATTCTCGCGTCTTTTTCAATGTTTACTCAGTTAACATTTAAAATGTCATGACGGTTTTTCTAAGCAATTGCAAATATTTGGCCCTACATACTGCTCATAAAATAAATGTTCATTGCAGAATGCTGCTAAATGATCCTAACTAAATATAAAGCTGAACATTTATTTCGCCGTCCCAACTTAACGCTGTGGTAATAATTACTATGTTTTTAAATAAACGTTATTATTCCGATTTATAGTTAAACATTACTTTTTCAGCACACGATTTACTTTTGATTCCAGATTTCATTGGCCTATAGATAATGTATTATTTAAGATTCTTAAAAGATTCATCAATAAAACAGCAAGAAACGAGAAGATTACTCTATAGGCGGCACGCGTGTAGGCTATATCAATTGCAGTTTACTCAAGGTCCCTAGACAGTGACTTCCCGGACGGAGGTCGAACACGCTCTGAACGCTACGGGCTGACTGCTCTAGCCGATCGGCCACTGTGCCACACAATCTCGTATATATATGACATGTATGGGTTGAATGAGGACCACAAACCACGGACATAAGTTTGCACTTCATCAACATTGCGGATATGAATGGGATTCATTGAAGTAATACCTGCCATGAACATACTGAACAGAATGAAAAGAAGGGTTCATTGGACAGAACCCGACATATGTATTTTGCATACATTGCCATGGGTCAATACATTATATCACCCGATTCTTCAATATACATGCGGCTATATACTCCGAACATAGTTCTGCCAGTGAAATGAAGATGAAGCTTGCAAATCTCAAGCACACAGATGAGATTAAGGTCGAGTTGAAAGTCCTCACATGCAAACGTTAAGTCCTCTGTCATTTATTAGACGGCCTTTTCAGTGACTTGATGAGGTCAAAGGCTAAAGGTTCGTCCGGGTCACGGATGTCAGATCGTGCCACGGAAGTCAATATTAGAAGTTGAATGATGGCACGTTATATACACCACCATGTATGCATGCTACGACGGAATAAAACGATTTCTGATTGTTTGATTATAGTGCCAACTTAACTTACCACAGAAGAACAGGATAGAAGCGAATTTGATGTAGCCTAAAAATAGTATTACATACCACACTTGCTATCATTTATTTTCATCTAATTATGTTTGTCTCGTACTCCGGAAAGCACAATAAACACGAGGATTGGATGAGATATGATGGGAGCTAATGGGATAGGACTATGGCTAGTAAGCCTGAATGAATATATCGAATTAATGTCCTGCTACCATCTCAACTAGGGCACGATCATAAACATCAGAAGAGAACAAGTCTACGCGTTGTCCTTCGTTGACTAATCAACTGATTGAACTAGACTAGAGAATTAACCTCTACAGAACTTTATGTCAAAGGAAACAATATTGTAGTTTTCATCCGAATGAATTTATCATATGCATATGTTACTGAATACAAATGTAATACATGTCATGTATAATTGCATATATATATACTTATATATACATATATATATATGTAAAATGGTACTTGAGAACATAGGCTTATTGACCCTATAAGCCAGTCGAATAATAGGCAGTGAGCAGATCTCATCTGAACTTTGGGGACACAATATCTCTGGAAACCTGAAAACATATTCCGACATGAGTACTTTAGACGCGGACATCGATCAGCGATGGAAAACGCATACATTGTTTTCTTTGTGTCACTGAATTTTGATATTTTAAATTTTACGAATTTAGGCACACTTTGATTTAGTTTGTGCATATTTCTTGATGACTTTGTGATTGATCATCACATGCCAGAGAACCTTAAATGACGGAGCACCACCGGACAGCGATTGTGAAGGATCTCACTCAATGAATTCATAGGAAATGAACAGGGTTTGAGCCACACAGTCGTTATAGCACGGGGACCCTAAGTGGCGTAGCACCCATTCAGACGGGCAGCTAGGATACAGGATTCCACCCGAAATTCAGTTCATCGAAAAATGAGCAGGATCGAGGCTTTGATTGGGTGCTATATAAATATGTGCACTTGGATGGCATTCTATGTAGGTCGAACGGTATGATCAGGTCACAACTCAAAGTACGAACTTAACGCCCTGTCAATATGTTGGCCTGCTCTTGCTGTTGTCATTTAAGAACTCATATAAAATTATGATCTATGATCTAAATGGATGTTTTGCTGACAAATCTAAAAGCATTCTTATTCATTGGGGATGTTACCATAGTGTTTCCATCTGACTCCTGTGGCTAGGTCACTTCTGTCCCATATAGGGAGTGACGTCTTTGCATGGGGCCAGGTCACTTCTGTCCCATATAGGGAGTGACGTCTTTGTATATGGCCAGGTCACTTCTGTCCCATATATTGAGTGACGTCTTTGTATGTGGCCAGGTCACCTCTGTCCCATATTATGGAGTGACGTCATTGCCTGTGATCGTCCTGGTCTCGCTGTTGTGTATCAGTCTTCGGCTTCAACAAGTCACGATCATATCACGCCAAGACATCAATGGTGTCAGACGCAATCGATAAACATTCTCTTACTGTTATTCTTTTCGCATCGCCGTCTCTCTCTCTCTTCTCTTCCTTTGTTTCTCTTCCTCTTATATCTCTGCTTCCTCCGTCGTTCATTCCTTGTTCTTTGTCCTTCGACCTTCATCGCTCTCTGCATCCTCCTTTTCTTCCTCCATGTCTTCCTCCTTTTCTTCCTCCATGTCTTCCTCCTTTTCTTCCTCCTTTACTTTCTCCTTTTCTTCCTCCATGTCTTCCTCCTTTTCTTCCTCCTTTTCTTCCTCCTTTTCCTCCTCCATGTCTTCCTCCATGTCTTCCTCTACCTCTCTTCCTCGTCATCTTATTATTCTTCTCCTTCTCATTCTCTTGTTCTTCTTCATTATCAACTTCTTCCTTGCAAATTCCTCATCCTCAATAATTCCATCCAATCGTCTTATCTTCTTTCTCTCCTTCAGTTCAATCGTCACCTCACGAGTGGCTTAGTCACGCGCACACACACACACACACACACACACATATATATATATATATATATATATCTGCATAGCATGATATTTATATATAAATTATACAATGAGTATCTGTAAACAACTATATATTTATTATAATATATGTGTAGGCCTACTGTAGGCCTATGCATATTTCTTAAACTGATCTCAACCCTGTGCATTATAACGCCCCAAATTTGAGTGAAAGTTCGGTCCATATATGTGAGGCCAGGGGTCAGTACCCACCGTTTGTCGGCTTCTAGTTATTGAGATAAAGGCTGAAATAGATCAGAAGGTTCAAAAACACAGAAACTCGTTTTATGGTATATTGTTACAAACAAATATGTCTTCTTTCAACATCTGATATAAAAAATGTTAGTTGGAGAAAAATGACTTTTAATGCATGTTGTGTCAAGATTTGCATTGCTAAAATATGTATGTTTTCAGAGGTAAACGACCAAGATTTCATACACTGACCTTCTATAATTTGCAAAGTAACAAACAGATTTTGATGCCGTGTGCTTTATTTCATACAGAATATACATGTAGCCCTTTAATGCCCAGCAGTGTTGCGGAGTAATGAAGTAATTGCTGCTAAGATTATAGCCCCTCACAAGACATAATAGATTATATTATTATTATTATTATTATTATTATTATTATTATTATTATTATTATGATCAATCATCGTTGTGGCCTTATTGAGTATATGTTCTACATAACATTTATAGTGTTCGTTATATTAGGCTGTTGTAGCATTGTCCAGTCAGATGAATTTTTAAAGAATCAATTGCTGCTGTTAAATAGGAGTTTTCAGACCATGAAAATGTTTCAAATGTAAATTGATGGAAATCTTTGAATGATCTCGTGTTCAGCAGAGTTCAACTCGAATTCTGATTAACTTCGTCAGCGACTCATAATGGCAGAGCCTTGGGTTCGAAGCGTCCAAAGAGTTCAATGCATGTGTATGAGCGAATAATTATATGCGTCGCATAGATTGAGTGTCCCTCCTTTGTCAGTTGGTTCAGGAGACTATTTATGATGCGCTGTCTGTTCTCAGCCATGAAATTATTTCCATTCTCGACGAGCTTCTGCCTGCGTCAGATACGAGTATTACAGCAGCATCCTGGGAATCTGGGATACACAATAATTATACTTGCTGAGCCTACAAAGCAGCTGAAGAATATACGCGGCGAACAACTATAGACCATCTGGGGAATCGTTGCTCAACCAGTGAAGTGAAACCCATTAATCTGGTAAACTTAGCCTCAGATAACAACTGTGTTGAACAGACGAGTACAATCGACTGACTATAAATGGATCGAGGGATAGGAATTAATGACTTCGATCAGCTTAATCGCTGACTGAGAATTCGTTCCCCAACCTTTCTCAGCCAGAGAACATCCTCATTATCTGCTTTGAGAATACTAAAATGCTGAGTCTTAGTAATTTTGATCCTACAGACAGTGAATAGGCTGGTTCCCGCGACTTCGCTTTTGTGGGCGCTGTAGAAATGCTGAGATTACGATTACAGTGGCCTAGCCATATGCGGTGAGAATAAGGTGCGTGCGCAATGTCACAAATATGCTATTTTAATTGGTTATATTAAATTTTCAGAGATTTCCTTCTAAGACCTGTGCACTGATATCTCAAAGATGGTGATTGAAACTGAGAATTCAACTGCATTGAATCAACTATAGCTAAAATTGCAATTGAACTTAAGTACCATTCTCATTAATGGTATTCAAGTTTTATTGAAATTGGACACTGTCAATTTAATTAATTACTGTTTCACGCACACGACTTGCTGAACTAGGATAAATGTTCCCTAATAGCGCAGCATATCGTTTTTTACTGCATTTTAAATTTCGTCATCATTCTGAAGTTCAGATTTTAGCGATTAGACTATATAGTGCGGCGAAACTCAAGCCACATGCGCATAGCCTAGGTCATAGCATAGAAGATTTCTACACGTGCAGAGGGAGAATAAAGGGAGAATAAACAATTTCATAACATTCATCTCTATCACCTGAATGCGATTAAGGGGATTTTAGACTATAGCAGGTGTGAAACTGAAGTTAAACACTTACAAAAATCAAAATCAATGTCACCACAAGATTTGCTATTGACCGTTCCTGTTTCAGCGTAAAGAAAAATTCATTTCTACTAACAGGTCATTGGAAATATTTCCATTTATTTGCATGAGAGATAAGTTAACGTGTCATGCATAAGTTAGGTGATTTTGGTTGACCATTTGTAGAAGAGAATTGATCCTTCAGAAAGTTGATGACAAAGCCATTTAATACTTCTTTTTCAAATGATGTCAATAACAACTGACAATGATTTGATCCAGTCCTATAGGCATGCTTCAACAGGTCATTAGTTCACGGACGAAGTTAATACAAAAATGAACATAATCTGCAATTTTTATACGGGGTAAAATTCCTACGAATCAAAGACGCCTCACATGAATATAAGAAAATATTTTCTGAAACATGGGCTCCAATCAAATGCACGCTTACTATATATATATATACATATATATATATATATATGAGAAACTGCTTTAGAAACGAATCTCTGACTGTATGGCTAATGAACGATGAATACGGTACATTATGCCTATTTCACTTCCTTTGACAGCTCCAGAGTACAAGTTCAGTGTTAAATCTTGTACACGGGGACAGATGCGGAATTGTATTGCTGAGTCGCCAAATCTTGGACATTTTTTTTATACAGTATCAGCTGACCACTGGCCAATGGCTGTAATACTAGCTACAGATGAAAGGTTGTTAGTGTTGGCTGTGTATGTTGGCGCAATGTGCATATTTATATTAATACGTGCTTATGTATAAGCAAAAAAAGACTGTATATTAGGCCTGCGAACACTAATGCATGTTAATGTGTGAACATGTTTATCTGTATATTCATAGTATTATTTATATATGACTATGTATTTAGATGCATATTCCATCCTGTTCATTATTTCAAATACTTTGGAAGTGCATTCAATTCACCCTTGTTTCATGTAGGCCTATTATTCGTTGTTGCCATCTGCATTAATTAGCCCTCGTAGATTGACGAATTGTTCCACTTGCTCTCTCTCTCTCTCTATATATATATATATATCCTTGGATGTTGATAGTTATTGGTGTTTCTTTGGTAATTTCAATAACCATTGCTTTTGTTTTCTTTGTGTTGACCATAATGGCCGAATCGTCTCTTAGTGTCTTCAATCTGTGTCTTAATATCATGTCGTTCTGGTTCCCTTCTAGTAAAGAGGTCAGTGTCGTCAGCAAGTCGGTTATCATCATAATAGTTACAATAAGATTGCGTGCTGGCTTGACTACTTACTCCTCCGTTGTGTGTCTACGACTTCTGTGGATGATCAGTGGATGATCAGATCATTGATGTCTGTTGTATACATCGTGTTTCACCTCCTGTAATATGAAATTGCCCATACAAAACAAGTAAAAGAAAACAAACTTAGGCAGTCGACGTACACGTATACAGTACATTCTCATGTTGAACTTTATGTATACGCCTATTATATAAGTATACACGTGCGCCTTATGTACACGTGTGCGTATGTCTGTGTATGTATTTGTGCGCTGAAAGGTCAGAGTTGTGTAATGATGCGTTAGTAATGATTCGTCGATGGATTTTGGCGCCAACGCAGAGGAGAGATGCTTCAGCTGCTGCTGCATCTGCTGTCACTGAGACGGGCGCAGTGATCTCTCTGTCCGAAAGACGGCGCATGAGGGTTTCTTCGAGTGAACGGCTTCAGTTATCAACCAACAGCAGCAGCAGAGTAGCATCAGTGGATTGCCTGTTCACGCCTGAAAGACGGGCGCCATAGAAGTCGGTGCATCGGTAAAGGGAAGAGAGGAATGGGAAACACACACGACTCGGAAGTGGCGAGAATAGAAGCAGACTATATAAAGACTCGTTGGAGGACAACGGATGACTACCGATGGGGATACACCAAGGACAGAGGTAATACAAGTACACCCACCTAATTACCCACGTCTATATGTGCAGGTATATATATTTGCACATATTAAACTCATTTATTCATTCATTCATTCCGAAAATTTATTTAGCGCCCATTCAAGATCTTTACTCAGAGTCGCTCTCAACCTATGTCTATGCAACACCAATGAAAAATTTGTTATAATAATTATAATGATCAATATTGTATCTCCTGTTAAGGCGATTTCTATAGCGCTAAGGTTTATTATTTTTAATGATCATAATGATAATGAGCGTATACTAATTATAATGTTGATAACAATGATAATAATAATAATATTAATGATAATAACAGTTATTATATTTATAATAGGTCCTACCCTTGTAATGGTAATGGTAATAATATCATTATTTTAATAATGATATACTATAAAAGAAATCAGTTACATTTCCTATGAATGACAAAAGAAATAATAGACCACAGTGTGATTTTCTTTGCCCTATATAAATAATACGATTGTAAGAAACAATTACAATAGTTGATCCAATGATGATAGGGTTGGCTATCTTGTTAGCATACGGTCGTCGGGATATTTAAATTTTACTCCACAGGCTCATAGAAATCTAATTCTTTTGCATTTAATCAAGAAACGTATCAGATCGGCTGCATCAAGCAATTTATCGAATGCGATAGCTGGACTAATGTAGTCTGCATGACTTGACTTGCATTCAGAATTTATTTCATACGCACATTATATAGAATTGAATAATTATTACTTATTTGGATTTCTTATAAAAAAATATAAAAATGTAGCGTGCGTTCAAGCTTATATACCGCATAATGCGCTACATAAAGGCTTACCTATATTATAATTGTCGTTACCGATATATATATATAGCCTGTATGTATGTGTGCATGCATGTATGTTTGTATGTATGTATGTATGTATGTATGTATGTATGTATGTATGTATGTATGTATGTATGTATGTATATATGTATGTATGTATGTATGTATGTATGTATGTATGTATGTATGTATGTATGTATGTATGTATGTATGTATGTATGTATGTATGTATGTATGTATGTATGTATGTATGTATGTATGTATGTACGTATGTATGTATGTATGTACGTATATTAAATCCCTGGTTAGCGGGGTCTATGTACCCTTTAGGTTCCTCTGTGTAGCCAGATTATTCATTTATGAAAACTTGTTGTTTGGCATTTTCTCGTGTTTTTTGTGTTTCCAAATAAAATTGAATTTAATTTGATGCATGTATGACATTGAATGTATGTTTGTATATTAGTTGGCGCTGCGCATGTCTTATCGTCCGTTGTGAGTATTTACTGGTAGAAGACACTGCTAAACATGATTGGCTCGCCGATTATCTATTTAATTAAGTAGTCACGCATCTGATACTGGCTCAGAGATTTTACCAGGCTTTACCAAGCAATAGAAATGATGGCCCAGTTAGTCACACATGCTATGAGATGGCCATATCTGGCCACATTGCTCGCGAGATGTACTGCTGTTGCTGCATTTTTCTGTTCTGTCTTTCTCATGAGTTAGCCAACTGCCAAGCTGTCATGAGACATTCCTCCAAAGCTTAATTGAGCTGTCATTCATGCGTTCATTCTTTGGTCATAGCTGATACTTCGACTGGAAACCGGTTTCCGACTCTTCCGCAATGGCTTTGCGATCACTGCGAAATGACGAAATGAGAAATATTTGGCTTCAGCTGTCGGGGTTCGATATTAGTTGACCATCGGCGGAGAAATAAGCTTTCCCATCGTCATGAGCCTGCGCACAATAAGCTGCAAATCTGATAAACGAAATTCTTCAACTTTCGTCATCGACTGTTAAATCGGTTGTCAAGAAGAACTAGCACACATAGCGCCCCTTTGTACATCTTTGTACAACTCTGTCTCAGTACATAGCAAGCATTTATCTAGATCTCAGATTCAATTCGCTGATCCTTCACAAGTTCATAAGTACCCAAACATCAGATCTATATTCCAACTCATTTCTCTCAGAAGAACTGGTGATGCGCATGTTAAAATTGCACGCATTATTAGGAACACACAAATTCAATCAAACAATCAACGATAGACTCTAAAGAACAAACAAACAGTTAAAAAGGAACTAAATAAAGTCTCAGCTCTGCCTGTCATGTTTCTCCACCATAATATTACCTTGTGATTTTGCTACTGTTTGCCCTGCTGCCATATTTAATACAAAAACTTGAGTGATTGAATCGATTGATTACTCTACCTGAACAATACACGCCAAGCGAAGCGTGTAGCGTTTAACTGGCTTTAATCACGTTGTCTGTTGCCTGCTGCTGAGCTGCTCTGCGTAAGAGAATAATCGTGTTAACGGCTGCGTTTATGTCTTGTCTCCCATAGGACCGGAGACGTGGTGGATGTACTACCCTTCTGCCGCTGGTGGCTGCCAATCCCCGATCGACATCGTGACGGAGGACACGTACGTGGACCCTGATCAGATGCACAGCAGTGGCTGCCTCTACCAGATGGACATCTGCTACCTATCCAGCTCATCCCACTCCAGCGACCATAAGAAGGAGTCACACGATGAAGCCAGAACCGTCGTCAACACAGGAAATTCAGTTCGCATCGCTCTCACCAACTCCTGCTCCTGTAAGGAAGCTCGAATCAATTGCTGCAACTTGCGAATCGTTTATCAAGCGCCTTTACAGTCTCTCCAGCTGCTAAAAATATTTAATAGTGCTGCAAACATCATGTATTGTATACCAAGACATCTATCGATGGAAACAGAAACCAAACCCGTCATAATGGGCTCATCGTCGGAGTCGGATTGGCCACATAAATCGGAGGTGTATTGTGTATATGGCTATTTATATAGCGCTTTACAAGAACCCCATGAACAGCATAATTGTCAAAGCATCCCTTGAACGAGTGCAATGATGATGTTGGGCATACTGACTAAGGGTGCGCAAGTAGCGGCGATAAGTCGGTCGATTTGACTTTAATTATCTTGTGAGCCATAAGAGACATGCTTAACGATGGATTCTTTGTAAAAAGGGCATCCAGTGCGAGAAATACTGACATTTAGTGGTCTACTGCAATGATTTCTACGAGAGAGTTCATGTAGACATCCAACGGTGGCTTTGCTAAGATAAATGACTGTCTATGAACGCTAGGTCAATCTCCTGTTAAGGCGATTTCTATAGCGCTAAGGTTTATTATTTTGATGGTAACCGTATCAACTGTATAAAATACATAGTATCACACGACTCTAGTCTAACGCTAGGGCATTAGATTTTAATTCAGGTAACACTAGTACTAAACCACTTGATTTTGTTCTGGTGAGTCGTGTCTAACTTTCTTCTCTAATGGCATTTAATCTTCACTGTAAACCGAAATCCAGTTGAGCTTACGTCCAACTCACAAATTCCTCAGTTTTGTGGGGGCTTGGAGCACAATTCCGAGACAGTTCATGTTTTTTGACCACCCTAGTATATATATATATATATATATATCTTTTTCTGTGATGCACCAAATGCTCACAGTGATTGACAATAGAGTCAAACTCCTGTGACGATGATGCACTTTATCGCAGGATTTTTACAAGGCCTGATGCACAGAGCCAGGCAGGGGCGGAGGCGTAGGGGGTCAGAAGGGTACGGTCCCTAATGAAATTTTGAGTGGAGGATATTGAACTGCTTTATACCCCCCCTATATTTTAGAATTTATTCATGAACATTTAAAATTTCTACAGCGTTTTCCGTTGCTAATTATTATTTGCTGTATCCATGTTGGGAATTGAAATCTTTTCCCGTCCTATCCTCCCAAACTAAATTTTTGTTGACCTGTTCCACCCGAACCCAAGAGATAGTCTCATCTTATACACAGAGCCTACACAGAATTCATGCTCAGGGACTCCTGACCATGCATGCTATACAGAACCCCAATTCACGAAATTCACGGAATAGCCACGATTATTCCATCAAGTGTATTGAAATCAGTCGAAAGCTTTTCTCCCTTTGGTTGCCTTTCATTTTCCCTTCGTGGAGCGATGAACGCAATTATAAAGGCGCTACATAATTGCTTTAGTACATGAGCCACTTGATGCCAACCAATCATCGATTGCACCGTTCGGGTCGCAATGCATCTTGGGATCGACTTCCGGCAATTTGTTTTCCATCGAGAGGAACCGTGGGTTATCCGGCGGATGCATAACTGTCAGCGCCGCAAACAAAACTCTGTGATAAGGCGACGTCCACGTGATTGAGGACTAACGAAGCCAATAAGGGATCCTAATAGATGGCTGTAACATCCTGCGATGCTAAGCGTAATGACTTAATAAACAGTCTCTGCCGTCTATCCATCCATCGCGTTTTCCTTCAAGCGACGGACAAAACCCCGGATAAAGAACTTATCTCGTTTATCTCATTAGCTGGCAGCTTCGGTAAGCAAGTGTCAGCTCAATAATTTTAGAATCCACCGAACGGTGCTAAAGCTGGTCTGTTGCTGTACCCACCGTCGCAGAATGCTCATAAGTTATTTATGCTCGTCAGATGAGCAACGAGCAGAGACAGACAGTCTTTCAGAATGACTCAGAGACGGAGACAGAGACGTATAGAGAGACACAGACCCACAGACAGAGGCATTCAGGCGGACAAGACAGCCACAGACATTTGCGACGACGGTAATAAATGAATCGTCGCATTTCCCTCTTCCCATAAAATCCCGACGAAGCACTTCCGGTCCGACACAAGCCTCGTTGCATCCAATTTTCGCCTATTGGTTCAATTATCGCTCACTCCGACGACAGTTAGCGCCAGCGCACAACGAATACCTTAGTCGACTGGAAGAAGAAGAAGGAAGAAGAGGATTCGATGAATGAGGATTATCTTCGCCATCCGTATTCCACTGGAAAGCCTCCATGTTCACATCAGCATCAATCGAAGCAAAAACACACGCAATACCAACAGCAGCAGCTAATAGCTAAGAGATGCACGAGAACAAGCAGCAGCAGCAGCAGTATTAGCAGCTGGAACAACACCCATCAGCACCACCATCACCTCCACCATCACCACCACCACCACCATCATCATCATCATAACTATCATCATCAGCAGCAGCAACATGATCATCTTAATCATTATCATTATCGTCATCGTTATCAGAGTAATTATCATCGTCGTCGTCGTCGTCATCAGCTATTGCAGAAGAGAAAGACTCACCAATTATATCAGCGGACATATCTGATATCGACTATCGACTGATTATTGGGCTGATTATTGGACTTGAGACCCACTGCATGGCATGTAATGGAGACAGAGGAGCACAGACCATAGTATGATGGAGGCAGAGAAGTGTCCGAGCGATCGACTCTTTCTCAGATGGCGCCTCAATCGCCATCCTAGCGACATCACGTGACACGACCCCAATCGATAATAATCCGCAGCATTAGAACGAACTGGGAAAGACATCGCTGTAATTACGACGTACGCATGCACACATACACTGCTTCCTCTGTCGCTGTCCGTCTCTTTCTATCCCTCTGTCTGTCTCTTCGACTATCCGCTTGGTCGTCGCTGTCCGTCCATCTGCTTCTGTCTTCTTTTTTCTCCCTTTCTCTTTATCTTTCTCTCGCTGGATATTTTGCTCTGCTGTTGTCGATGAGAACTGCACGTTGAAATCTCCCTGCAACCGATGAAATTCAAGGCATGCAAATGTCCGTCCCACGCTGCGTAACAGGGCGCTTTGCCTGAACAGCTTCCTTTCCAAATCAAAGACCTGTGGCACTTCTTTCACAACGCTGACTGGCTCTCTTTATGTTGGTTATCGATCACGTGGCCAGTCGATCGATCGATCGATCGATCGGTCAACAGATCAATTAGAGTACGACGACTATTCATTCAGATCAATCCTATCAGATGAATAAATCGTAGACGATGTCCTGTCGACATCTTGTGACGATGGATGAAATCTCCGCTGAGCAGAAGAAGGATCAGCAAATCAAGACCAGAAAAGGATTCATTTGTCAAACGAGAGAATGCTTTAATAGCGAGCTGCCGTAATTGCATGGGGTTATCCTGCTATACACTCTCTACGCTGTTCATTCATTCATTCATTCATTCATTCATTCATTACAGAGATTTATATAGCGCCTCTTAAAGACTACTAATCAGGAGCGCTCCCGACTCCAGCACGTTTAAAAAGAAAAACGTTGTTACCCTGCTATTACACGCGCAGAATTCTTTGAACAAGCCACAGGAGTGTGAAACGTTTTAAGGCATTACATGCAATCTGTCGAGATGTGAAGACCTTTCAAGAGACATGTTATACTGTTGTGTCACATCAGTTGAAGAGCAATTTTTCAGAAACATTTTACTTTTCAGAATTCCTAAATCATGTTTCAAACATCTTTGTTTGTGTTTGCATTCACCAGTGCATTCATGCATGCATCGATATTTTGAAATTTTTATTAAAGAAAATAGCTATTCAGCCGTGTATTCACCCTTTGCGAAGCGGCGTGACTGAGGAGGAGAGGCGAATATTATGGTCGTGACTCGATTTTTTTTAAATGCAACCAAAACATGGTTTGAATTGTCTTTAATTAAAAATCTTAGGTGAGCTAGACGGAAAACATCACTAAGTAAGAAACTTAAAACGGTTGGTCCAAATGTAATCCCGTCTGATATATATCAGACGGGATTATATAATGACGCATGGTATATATATATAAACACATATATAAATATATATATATTTATATATAAATGCCACGCGTCATTACGTTGACTTGTTCAAATTACAAAAACTTCCTCACCGTTGGTCGTCCTTGAGACAGACATCCATGACAATAGCAATATATTCGCTATCGAGTAACTAACTAGCTGTTTGGTGAAATTGAATAGTGCTGCTTCTAGTCAGTGAGTCAGTTAGTCAGTCAGTCGGCCGGTCGGTCGGTCAGTCAGACAGCAAGTCAGTCAGTCAGTCAGTCAGTCAGTCAGATGGTGAGACAGTCAGTCAGTCAATTAGTCAGTCAGCAGTCAGTCAGTCAGTCATTGAGACAGAGAGTCAGTCAGTCTTTCTGTTTGTCTATTTGTGCGTCTATCTGTCTGTCTGTCTGTCTGTCTGTCTGTCTCTCTCTCTCTCTCTCTCTTTCTGCATCTCTTTCCACCTTTGTCTAACAAATCTTCTGTCTTTCTCTGTGGTGCATTTTTACCTCTCTACTAATTATATCTCACCCTTTAGGTTTTTATTGCGTCTCTCCCGCTGCCACGTGCATCCCTCCTCTTCTCATTCAGTCGTCTGTCGTTTTGTCTGTCTGTCTGTCTGTCTGTCTGTCTTGTCTCGTTTCTCTATTGTTGTGTTGCTTGCGTCTGTGTAATTTTCTCTTTAGAGGGATTCATTTGATAGTTGATCTGAATTTCGGGGATTGTCTCCCTCTGTTCCGCTCTCCTTCCTCTTCTCTCCTCCCCCTCCTTCCTCTCTCCCTCTCTGTCTCTATGTCTCTGTGCTTCTCTCCCCGCTGCCTCTGCCTCTGCCTCTGCCTCTGCCTCTGCCTCTGCCTCTGCCTCTGCCTCTGCCTCTGCCTCTGCCTCTGCCTCTGCCTCTGCCTCTGCCTCTGCCTCTGCCTCTGCCTCTGCCTCTGCCTCTACCTCTGCCTCTGCCTCTGCCTCTGTCCCTGTCCCTGTCTCTGTCTCTGCCTGCCTGCCTGCCTCTGTCTCTGTCCCTGTCGCTGCCTCTGCCTGCCTGCCTGCTTCTGTCTCTGTCTCTGTCTCTGCGTCTGCGTCTGCCTCTTCCTTCCTCTGCCTCTTCCTCTTTCTCTTCCTGTGTCTCTGCCTCTGTCTCTGTCTGCCTGTCTCACTCATATCCCCAGCTCTTCTCTTTCTCCGCTGTAATGGCGGCTCTTCGTTGCATTCACTTATAGCAACATGTCGTTTCCGGTGCCAAAGGTTTCGTCTTGCGTCCGACTTCACAGGATGAATAAGATCCTCGAGCGGCGGGTCACTGACGCGGAGCAGAATCAAAAAGGCACACGCATTATCAGGCTATAAATAACAAAACAGGTCCGCATTAGCCAGTGACTGTTGGGGAAAAGGCAGCTGCTTTAAGGGTGCCTCAGAAACATCAAAGGTTCCTCGTCGAAATTTCCGATCTGTTCTACGCTCAGCAGACGAGTAACGAAGAACGAAAATTTAGAATAACAATGACTGTAAATCATGTGAAATATATCTGTACATAAATCACAATCAATGTAACCTCTGTCGATCACATGAATCACAATAGAAGTTACTTAAGTACAGTGAACGTGCCTCGAAATGCTTCGGCAACAAACAGAACTGAATACTGAATACAGGCGGAAACTGTAAAGGCGCTGGAAAATGGACGTCTCGTGACTCTCAGAGATGATCACAAAGCGCCAATATTATTATTATCATTATTTTTTATTATTGCTATTATTAATGTCATCATCATCATCGTCATCGTCATTGTCATCATCATCATCATCGTCATCGTCGTCGTCGTCGTCGTCATCATCATAATCATCATCATCATCATAATCATCATCATTATCAAGATAATCATTGTCGTCGTCGTCACCGTCATCATCATCATCATCATAATTGCTTGAGAATGATTAACAAAAATGATAGACCTGTTGTAAGGTTGGATAAATGGCTTTGATCGACATTTAAGAGACATCGTTGACCCTCACAGACCTGTTTTACGTAACTGTAGATCGATTGTGGTGAGTCTCTTCTGAGAATATGCTAAAAAGTCTCTGGTTACAATAACTTCTGCAATATGACAGAGAATTCGAATGTAGGAAATTAGGAATCTGTAGGGATAATCAGAAATGCTACGACGCTCTTTTGGTTCAATTGCCGGTTGATTTCCAGTAACATATGCCCCACCATTTGGTCAGTTCGTTTTCGCTATATAAATGGACACATAATAAAGATCCATTGTTCCATAGCCGGCCTGAATATCTAAATAAAGTTAATCAGGCATTGGTGACTGGAGGCGCACATATAGTTTAAAAACCTTTGAAAATTACATATCCAAAGTGGTTCTTGCTGTTTTATACCCTGGTTGAGCTATTACCTCTTGCTGAGCACGTGAAATTTATGTTCAGACATAACAGGTGGTCCGTGCAGAGACTGCAAGTACCTACTCCATCACGTCGATCTTCACTGGGGCGAAAACGACCTGTGGGGTTCGGAGCATCTCGTCAACGGACATCCATTTGCTGCTGAAGTAGGCGATGCACGGCACAGCTTATATTTCTCTTGTCATTAGAAATTTATGTAGCGCCGCTTAATCACTCTTTTATTACACGACGTAAACGTTACAAATGTAATCGAGCACATCGAGCAGCTATTAGGCCTAGACGCGCTATAAATTCGTTATTTAATTTTTTTTACACTGAATTTCATTGAGAGCGGTAAGTTCATCAGTCGGCAAGCAGAAATTGGAACGTAATGCTAGTGTCATTACTAATTAGTAACTTCTGTCGCGCCGGTGTCGAATGCACTCATCACCAACTGATGGTTCATTAAAACCAAGTCGTGATCAGTGATGAGAAAATCAACTCGTTTAACGGAGAAGCAGCTTGTTGTGGATAAGCAATCAGAAATACTGAGAGAATCTTTGTCGACGCCAACTTCACATGTAGTATAATGTAATCGAGCATTTATATAGCACCCCTCCAAAATATCTACTCATATGCGTTCTCTGCGCTGGCCTAAATGATACTAAATGCCACATGATCAAATACAATACATGTCTTTGTGGAAAGAATATCTCCTATACAAAATAATGCGGAATCTTGACCGATGGGCGAATAGGCCTAAATAGCATGACAAAATATCTGGAAATTAGTGTACCGCAAGCTAAAAAAAGGTTGAGAATCACTGAATTAGAGTTTTCTTGAAATTGAACAGAGATATATAGGTCGCTAACGCTAACGTTAAAATACTGTTAACACCACTGAAAATAATAATAAATCTGTTATTGTCTATTTAGTTTTTTCCTTTTCAGTGCTTCTTCATTAGGTATTGTTATGCATTTAATCACTGGTTTCGTTAATTTTTTAATCGGTAGTCGCTTATCAGTTCTTGGTTGTGAATTTTTTTATTGCCGTTTGTCTGGCCTAACATGTGCATCGGAGGAAGATAGCGCTCTGCATTGCAGGATGTACGCACTTACAGAGAAGCTGACGCAGGTTCAGATCATTATCTCGTATTAGGAAAGATCAAAATTAGACTAAAGGATGTATAGCTCTTATTGGCTGATGTTCCAAGAGGAGTGGGAGGAACTAACTCTAATTCTGGCCTAACAAATTTCTTTGATTGATTAATTGATTGATCCTAGAAGTAGCTTGCTACCTACGACGATGCAGTGCATAATGGACATAGTTACAATTAGGCCTATGATCTGAACCGTATTGCCCTATTCCATATGCCCCGCCCTTTGTCAGGTCATAGGACTCAGTCTAATGAGGCGATGCAATGTCTGTTTCATCATGGAAGCATGTTTTTTTATTTCTGCTTTGGCAACGCACAGCGATCATGACGGGTTTATTGTTCTCATTCCTAGCAAATTTTAACCCCCAACAATTGTTGTTCCAGCAAACCATCAGCACCGTGGCCAATTGCAGACCTGCGATAGACTAGTCCACACAAATCGCTGACATCAGTTAAAGGCAGGCAATTCCTCTGCTGCACAGGTTCCGCAAAGATATGCCTATTGTTAACGTTCTGTTTCGTGCATACATGGATTTTCATAAGCTGTGATTCAAACAACAGTAATATATAGCACAACTTATACGTGTTTATGAATCTGCAGATGGACAAAGCGTCATAAGCTGTTTAAGGACGAAATTCTACAAAGTAACTGTGGAATCAATGCAGTCTGTACTCTTGCCGCTATGAAGCCTCCCAGATCGAAGAATTTCATGAAAATATCTAACTATCATTTCTTTTCTTCTTTCTTTTGTTATAATATTAATATGCTTGATTCCATTCATATCCATACGGCTACACATTTTCTTTCATTTTTTTCTCCATTTTCATGCATGTGCTATTAGGCCTATTTCCTCTATCTTTTGTAATTAGGCAAATGCGCCAATAGAATTATTCATAAGCTTACACTCAATGCCTTCACAATGTCCTCCCGTCTTTGTTATAATAAGCCTGAACAGTTGACAATTTCTACGGGTCCCTTCTTTGGTCTATGTCCGTAAAAGGACTCGGTTTTGCTCTGTTTCTTAAGAGAAATTTATTCGATGTACAATGAATGAATGTCTGAACATCGGCCGAAAAAGATGGAATCTCTCGCTGTCTAGAAACATGACATATGCTTCCTGTAAACATTCTATTGCGGATTGTGCACTGCGAGCTATGGTATATGCATGCACGCCATAGATGAAACATGTATATATATATATATCATATATATATATCATATATATTATATATATTAGCAAAATATGTGAGATACTTAAAAAATTATAATGATATGTGGGTAATCAAAAAATGCACCATTTATGGGTGTAGGACTATAAAACATTGGTGAACTGCTATTTAACGGAATGAACAGTGGATTCTGGATGATAAATATAAATATATCTATATTTACTATTTATATTTACATACGACAAATGTATTATATTGAAAGACGAAGGTGCTTTTGCTGGAGGTTCTGCTTCCTCAATAGACACCATTAAAAGAGAACAAACGCAACAATTAAGGCGCTTAGTGACAAACAAATGTAGATATTCAGACTCACAGATAGGCACACATACAGTCACACAGAATGGTAGACATAGAGCGACAGAAGACTACATAACACATAGATTGGTACACAGTAGAGTAATAGAAGATTTTACATTACTACTGTAAAAATTAATAATAGTAATAGTGATGACAATAATAGTAGTAGCAGGGGAAGGGGAACTAGTGGGTGGAGTAGTAGTAGTAGTATTAGGTGGAGTAGGAGAAGTAGTAGTGGGGGAAGTAGTAATGGGAAGTAGCAGTGGTAGTAGGTGGAGTGGAGGGAAGTAGTAGTAAGGGGAAGTAGTAGGGGTAAGTAGTAGTAGTAGTAGTATTTGTAGTAGTAGTAGTAGTAGTAGTAGTAGCAGTAGTAGAAGTAGTATGTGGAGTAGGTGGAGTAGGGGAAGTAGTATTAGTAGTAGTAGGAGGTGGAGTAGTAGTAGTAGTGGGGTGGGGAAGTAGTAGCAATAAAAGTAGTGGAAGTGGAAGTGGAAGTAGTAGTGGCAGTGATAATAATAATAATAATAATAATAATAATAATAATAGTAATAATAATTAATATATTGATAGTAGGCCTATAAGCTATGCTCCTAATCGTAATCTCTAGATTTTTACATAGGCCAGTAGCGACGTCGCGGGAACCATTCGCATTCACAAGCACTCTTAGCCTATCGTCAAACCAAGACCGACAGGCGGGGATGGTGTAGGAATCGGTTCCAGATGAAGATGCAAAGGAGCAAAAGAGGCAGACGGCCAGCTGTATTAACCCATGGCAGAGCCCCTAGGCTTCGAGCTTCTTTGGGGCCCTTGAGACTTGACATCCCCAAAGCCCTTCCCGTGCAGTTCCCCAGCGAATTTCACACTTTCTTTTCTTACAATTTATTAAAATAATAATTATTATGAATGAAGTAATAAGTGGATAACCAAAGAAAATAATATCACCATGTCAGGTAACCTGATTAGCATGATGCAGAGCAATACCAAAATACCGGTGCTGTAGGCCTACTGTAAGGTTAAACATATAAATATACGCCTACTTTTATGGCTATATCTACCTAAACGTTTTTCTTGTTAATCTTTCAACAAACTGATCCAGAACGTTTTCAAAATTTCTTTCATTGTGTATTTTCTTTGTACACCAGCTCATTTTCAAGACCAATTTTGATCCATCCTCGAAGTTCTCAGAAGTATCTCTTACATCGTAGAAACGACGCAGTAATTATGCTAAGGATAGGTGTATGGTAATAAGATCAAATAACGAACAGTTAGCAACGACATGGTAACAATTGATTACATAGGCTCAGATGGGAAACAGAGTTATTTTATATTCTATTATGCTACAATGACACGTGACTTTCTTATCAATTGCATTATATTGTATACTTCCATATTTCGAAGTAACTTTCTGTGAATGACCGAATTAAATAGTTATTACCGTAAGTAAGATTTGTCATTGAAAACTTTTTTTAGATGCCCAGACACGCTATAAAAGACCTCTGGATAATACGTCGTTATTGACCTAAACGTGTAAACCTAAATACACACATTCACATTATTTTTAATGTGAACATATAGACCAAGTGGCAAATAGCACAGCCTAACTTTTAAGTTAACAACTCAATATGTTTCAAAAGTTATTCACTTTCAACTTTGAATTTAATAATCTTGCAATTTCTTCTTCGTGACAGTTTAATGGTTAAACTTTTTTCAGTTACTCAATATCCTTTTTTTCATTTTTGTATTTAAAAAAATGTCTAAAAAATTTCGTAAACCCTAGGCACTGTGCCTACTGTGCCTACTGGATAAGATGGCCCTGTTATCATTGCTATCCTCAAGAAATAATTTACGCCCTAGAAACACATTCCTTAGTACTCAGAAATTTGCAAAACAAAATAGGTCATGGCGATGTCCATGACATCAGAATGCAAAATCTGTAAAAATATTGACTTTATCTGCAGAAATAAAAGTTTCTCATCTCCAAAATTTCCGGGGTTTTCGGGTTCCCCGAGTCCCATTTGCCCGATTAACCAATTAACAGCGGGGAATTAGTAGTAGTAGTAGTAGTAGTCGGGGGAGAAGTAGGGGAGTAGTAGTAGTAGTGGGGTGGAGTAGTAGTAGTAGTAGTAGGTGGAGGAGTAGTAGCGGTAGTAGTAGTAGTAGTAGTAGGCGTAGTAGGCGTACTTGTTGGTGGAGTAGGTGGAGTGGTAGTAGTAGTAGGGGGTGGAGGGGAAGTAGTAGTAGTACATGTGGTGGAAGTAGTAGTAGCGGTTATGGTATTAGGTGTAGTATAACCGTATAGGTAATGGTTTAGGTGGTTGTAATAGGGGATATCAATAACTAAATAGCGCTGTTTTGTGAAATTGTCTGGAAATCGCGGGTAGCTGAACAGATTCTGAAACGACGTTTTGGGAAATGAAATAAACGGAAGAGGAAAATCATTCTACGCGTGTAGTTGAGTGACAATGTAAAACCTCGAGTGTTTGGACTACAACTATGCCATTGCAATCGATCACAGCCTACACATACAACACATGTGCACAATGTCAAAAACCAATTTCAAATTTCTAAATATTATATGCAAACGACTGAGCAAAATAAGCCCGTCGATTATTCGAGAACGTATGTTCCATACGGACTGAGGGAAAGATATAAACGCTGATACAGACAGAGAGAGAAAGAATGTCATGAAAATGACTAATGGACAGCATGGGCTCACAGAAATCTACTTGGCTCTACAATAGAATATTGATATGATATAAAATTCTTGCATATATATATATATACATATATAATATATATATATATCCTTTCTAATTTCCATATAATTGTTCCGTATCTTCGATCACGTAAATCACTGACTCTATGGTGACCAGTCATATATTGTTTATACCATAGATATATTCCTTTTTTATACAATTATAAGCCTATATATTTATACAATATTTAGCTCATGTGGATAAATAGTGCATATATATATATAATCAATTATATGCTGAGGATGACTGTTTCGGCGGAAGTTATTGTTGCCAAGAGCTTCAGCTGTCGTTAAATGGACGTAAACAACCGCTACAGGACAGACGAATTGAGACACACATACATGTATAGTCGACAAACAGGCACACACACAGACAACTAGACAGACACACAGACATAGCAGACAGCCAGACAAACAAACAAACAGATTTACGGACTAAATGAATGAATGAATGAATGAATGACTTAATGAATGAATTAAATAAATATATGTAAACTGATGAACAAAGGATAGGCGATGACAAAAGATAACAGATAAAAATCATACAATGACAGTCTAACGTGAAGATAACAATAGACAAAAGAACAAAGATGAGAGATGCCGCCGATTAATTAATTTCTGAGGGGGGCGCTGGTCATCGAAACTGAGAGCCTCATTGTTGTGCTGAGAAAGTCTTTCGAGCGTCTATTGCTTTCTTCTGGAACATCCAATGTGATCGATTGCATCTCCAGACGAACACAACTCTTCCTTTTATATCTTCGTTGTCTTATTTCTGTTTCCGGTTTACCCGTGTCTTCTCTTCCGGTCGGCGTATCAATCGAACAGTGAAGAAGGAGGAGGAGGAGGAGGAGGAGGAGGGGCGCGGATTAGACAGACTGTGACCGCCAGACTGTGTCGACGTATACTTTAATTGAATTAGACGGGGGGCGCATCCGAATCACGACCAAACGACTTCTACTGGGAACAGAATCGAGGCTCTGACTTAGAAACGTGACTTCAAAGCGAGCGAGCTTCTTTTAACTGTCCACGGCGTGGCATCCATGCCCGATAACCTAATACTAGAGGAGTGTTCTGTCATGAGTTCAACTCTGTTCCTCTGTATCTTAGTTCCTTTGTTCCTCGGTTCCTCTATCTTCTTCTGCATAATGTATAGGGCCCACACTATAGGCCTACATTTGCCATTAAAACCTTCTTCGTCCGCTGAGCATAAACGCGAGAAAGGCGATTTCGAGCATATATAGGAATTCCTCTTACAGACCGATTTATGTCATATTTTCAGTGTATGTCAATAAAATAAATA
The DNA here is from genome assembly GCA_959347315.1 of Bimastos eiseni. Classification (NCBI taxonomy): domain Eukaryota; kingdom Metazoa; phylum Annelida; class Clitellata; order Crassiclitellata; family Lumbricidae; genus Bimastos; species Bimastos eiseni. Next base: position 8,935,142 of record OY365808.1, on the reverse strand, counting down.
CTACCTATGTAAAACATGATTATATGGACCTCATAGGAATCGCAGTTATATCGCCGCAATTTTGGTTTTACTCACTGGTTGATTTATTCCGTCTCCGGTTTAATTGCACGACCTATTAAAGTACGTATTACTCATGCGTAGATATTGGCCTACATGGAAATTTCTTGTGCAGTGAACCGTCTACGTTTTGTAGCTTTAAAGTGGCGCTATATAAATGATCGATTACACCACGTTGCAGTCAGAGGCTCGCTCACTGCTGTCGTATGCAACTCCAATTAAATCCGTCTATGTTCAGTCATGTATTGCTTGATTGAGCTATGTTGCGGATACATGATTATGATTAAAGAAATTCCACCAAATAAATGTTCCCTGCACTGTATGGTTGTAACCGTCAACGATTAAAGATAAAATTGCTGTGTAAAGGATATATATATATATATATATATATATATATAAGATGCACCTATCGGCTGAGGTTCTAATCAAAGGGAGAGCGGATAGATAGACTTATACGCTTCCGACATTTTCGGGCACTTCTTTTCAGACGAATCTGTGCATCGAACTACATCGACCTCGCACTAAAGCATCGAATCCCAGAAGAAGTCCATGTTTCTGATTCTGTTGGTTTTTATGGACTCTTTAGTTTGTTCATCATTCATGTACGCACTTATGGAAGCACGCGAGAAAGTGAGTATAGGATAAGAATAGTTGAGGCAAGATTTATGAGGAAGATGATAGAGGGAGGGAGAGCTAGAGTTAGAGAGAGTCAGACAGACAGACAGAGAGAGACAGAGAGAGAGAAAGAGAGAGAGACAGCGACAGACAGACAGAGACACAGACAGGAGACGAGGAGAGGGCCGCACATAATATTATGGAGAAAGGATGAAGAAGGGTTGAAAGAGACAATCATCAGACAGATAGACAGACTTCATACTGACAGATACGTGTAGCAGACACACAGACAGACAGACAGACAGACAGACACACAGGTAATGCAGAACAGGACACAGGATGAATGCGATAGCAGAAACGAATCATCCAAAGACGAGATTGAAGAATACTGGGTGAATATATTAATTGTCAACGAAAGATAACAAAACCAAAGAGAAAATATAGAGTAGGCTACAATACCATAGATGTAACTTGACCTTGAAGATACTGGTCCACAGGCCTAGGTAATTGGTATACTAAAAACATATTTTCCAAGATTAGCAATTCACACAGTGCACTCAGGTGCTATGCAATGGGCATGTCTAATCTGACATTGACCGCGTAATGATCTCTCGTTAAAGTAGCTTAACTCTAATTGATTGAACTCGTCATCCATTAGGGACTAGAATGGCCCTTGACTTCATGTCCTTGATGCGTGGCAACGACTTCAGGTAACGTCACATAATATCCAACATGCCTTTTAATCTTATCCACACCCATTCTTATCTCATGCTCATTCCCACACGTTTACACATGTCTGTGCTCATGAACCATGGCCATATCCACGCCGGTTGGTCACTCATTATACCATTAGCTGCCATGTGAGGTTGGCTAAAACGAGAATTGTATGTAATTTTTTTCGTCTTCTTCTGGTTAGCTTATTTTTGAACTGTATATATGCTGCGTGTTTTTGTTGCTTCGATCAGGTTCACCTCGTTCATTGGAACGCAGATCTATACGAAGACTACGAGGAAGCAATGAAAAGAGACGGAGCCATTGTCATCATTGCAGTCTTCGCCAAGGTATACTTACCACATCAACAGCAATGGCATACTTACCACATCAGCACCACTGGCATACTTACCACATGAACAACAGCATACTTAACACATCAACATAAGCATACTTACCAAATCAAAGGCAGTGGCATACTTATCACATCAACAGCAGTATACTTACCAGAGCAACAGCAGTGGCATACTTACCAAATTAACAGCAGCGTACTTACCAAATCAACGGCAGTGGCATACTTACCACATCAACGGCAGCGTACTTACCATATAATTCATAGATCTCCTCTTCAAAATATCTAACCTAACCATCCAACGGTGATGACAATTTCACTGCGGCGAAACAGGAGGTCTTTATTTAGAAACATGCATCGACTCCTTTTGCGCCAGACTATGTTATCGAAACGGTACAATCAAAATATTCAGTTGCGACTGTCGGCTGAATCTCTTGCTTTAGAATTGAACGAATCTGTGTTGTATTGTACGATAGTTGGTGTCCGTTGAATCTGCTAATTATTTGTCATGCTCGAATCTCGTGGAGATCAGAAGGAGACAATTCTAGAGGGATGTTGTTGTCACCGTCGAGCAGTTATTGTGTAGCAAGATAATCTTGCATGCATGAGTGATTGTTTTTCTCACAGAGTTGGTAGACTATAGTCAGAGAGACAAAGCGGCGATTAAACAGATGTTGTTTCGCTCTTTGTTTAGCATGCGATGGGATGCCTTTGTAGTTGTTAAAGTTATTATCCCGGTAGTTGCATATATATTTTGTGATTGGATGCCTGTCTGTTGTTGCTTCCGAGGCGATTGAATGTCTCTGTAGGTACTTGTCGTATGCTGCTTGTTTCTTTTAGCTGTTCACAACACTAAGAGATGTCTTTATAGTTGCTTGTCATGATTATGATTCTCTCCTTCTGTAGCTGTCAAACAAAAAGTCAAATAAGTCCATTGAGAAGCTGTCTCTGCTCACCGATGACATCACCTATCGAGGTCAACGAGTTCCAGTGACCGATATAGACATCGATTGCCTCATTCCAGGTAATCGATAATCGCCTCGGACGCCTAGATTCATAATACTAAACGGCTAATTGATGACCACTGCATAATTAACCGGACTTGCTCTGATTGGCGTCTCATTACTTTCTTATACATTATGTGAAGGCGTATGGTCTGTAAAAACTAGTCACGCCTTCTGCTTGTTGGAACGCAGCTTTCATATCAAGGCCAATCAGTTTTCGTTGCTATCACTTGCATTTGTGTTTAATTTCTGTGAAGTGAATGAGCATCTGCTGCTAGTAAAATGCATGAACTTTTTGTCTTTTGCCTTTATGATAATAGCAATTTTAATTTCATTTTTAATATATTTAATTATTGTTGTTATTTTAGTTAACACGAGATTGCAGAAATTACTTTTATCATTAGGCCCAATTAATTATCACAATACGTGCCATCTCTACACGGCCTCACTTACTCTCTCAACTTTGGAGTTAATCCATCAAACATAAGATTTCTCTTTAGCACAGTATATTACATTTCTGGGTAGTGACCTGGTCTTGGTGCTTCATTGGTTTATCGCCTGAGCAATTAGCATAGGCGCCATTAAGGATGTTAATGAATTAATTAATTGATAATTGCAACTGGACATATTTTTGCGTTTACGAACTGCAGTATGTCTCTGAATTGTAAGGGAATCAAGTGTATCTAGTGAACGTGTGATTTCTTTAATCAATCGTTTACTTTCCGTTACACAGAATCCTTGGACAAATACTGGACTTATCTTGGTTCTTTTACAACTCCTCCGTCTTACGAAACAGTTTCGTGGATAGTTCTGGAAGAACCCATTCACGTTACCACGCAACAGGTAGGCCTCCGACTTCCATATATTGTTGAAAGACTGTCTCGTGCACCATATTAGATCCAATTTGTTGATTGACATCCTAACCTTAAAAGCGTGATTAAATCGCGCATCTGAGTTCCTGGGTTACCTTTCTCTGATTGAAAATTCACTGCGGGTGCCTGCTTTCAGGTATACGATGCACACATCGTGTCATGCTAAGTGTTCAATTCAGATCGGAACAGCAGTACAGTTATTATAACCTACTGACAATCTCGGAAATTCAATTAAAAATGCGCAGGGGGTTTAAGTCTATTAATTTCCAGCAACATCTCTTCTACAAAGGAAGCACTCTTCAGACGTTCCCAAACTACATGTGTGGCTCCGCCACTGTTTGGACTTTGATAGTGCCAGTCCCAAGCCTGGAGAAAGGAGGAGGGTGGCACCAAATCATCTTCGATATGGAACGGTGTCGTTAAAAAACATCATCACGATGTTCCTAAACTGCGCTTCGTAAAAGTAGGCCTTCGTACATAAAAAATACATAGATATACAAAAATCTGATATTACATAGACTACGTAAATACATAAGTACATGTGAGCATGCACGATTACAGACATGCATACATAAGCCTATATACATGTATGTGCAAACGTTAGAGGACTGCGGGTAAAGCGTTTTGGCTACCCGACCAGTACCCGCAGGTATGGGTCGATTACGGATATACCCGTGGGTCGGATATACCCGCAGATCCATAGCGCACATATAAGCGCACATACATGCATGCATTATATGCCGACAGACATATATGTATTAAAACGCATACATACATGCATGCATGCGTCTGTAGGTACTGGGATGAACGTGTTTCTGTTGTTTGAACTGTCTGAAGACATTGGCCGCGACCACTGCCTGCTGTTGGCAGGCGTACGTCTCGACTATAGATATGGCCTAGCTGGTTGTTTGACTTTAGAGTGATAGAGTGATCTTGATCATCATTCGGTGTAAATTTGAAGAAAAAGTGTTTGGTGTTTTAAAGAAATATTTTTAAATTTACAAGTAACTATTGCAACACTGCTGCAAGTAGTTTTTCTGTAAAAGTACTGAATATTGTTTAACCGCTTGGTGGCGCAGCTATTCGCCGATCTCTTGGCAATTAATGCCTGCTCAGCGCTTCACCCGGTGCCTCGAAGCATAGCCGGACGGACATGCGTCATCGTCAGCCATGCAATATAAATATAATATACAATACAACTACCTTTGGTATTGCCCTTCTTCCTAAGTCTCCCAGAGCCCAGAAGTGAACACACGCCTCGACGGCGCAATTGCAGTTGTAATGCAGAGCAATTGTGTGCGAAGGACTTGCGCAAGGTCCCTACACAGTAGGCTAACTCCTCGGACGAGGGTCGAACTCGTACTCTCTGCATTACGGGACGACAGCTCTAACCAATTGGTGAAGGACTGAAGAACTTCTCGTCGGTGGCACTCTAAACTTTGGCTTGGAATTCTCTTGTTGTGCCACGGGTGTGCGTGGGCCCACCACTGACTACTCATCTAGCTTTCTGTGCACTCTTTTACTTAAAAACGATATTTCTTTTATTAGTGGCGTCTGATGTCGCTAGAGCTAACGCAGGGTGCGTTTATGGTTCTTAAACTGCCGCAATGCATAAAAATGAACGAGACATTAAACGTATACGCTAGACCCATAATTATTATGTGCAACAGCTGATGATTTTAAAGTAAGGCTATGCTAGGCCTACGTACAATTGTTCTTTACAACTGTGAACAGTTGGATAGATTTCGTCAGCTGCGATGTTACACGGAGAACGAAGAGCGTCCGATGGATGAAAACGACGGACGAATCGCTAAGAACGTTCGTCCGGTTCAACCGATCGGAACACGAAAGGTCATGACCGTTGCGGCCGATGACGTCATCAGCGTCCGACCAATCATCGACGACCACGATTCGTATCTCGACGACAGTCAGGAAACGGAACAGGCGAAGCTAAAGATTCAGCGAAGAGATCAACTCTATCAGTGGCAGCAATAGAGTCAACCCCTCGACTGACTCGTCTTGTGCAATGATGTAACCTATTGTGTATAAGACGTAGCGAGCACTACTAACTGAATATTTTACAAGTAATATTTAATTATTTTGCATCACAGCAAACTGATATATATATAGTGCTTTTGAAATCGTGCCTAAAGGCGCTCTTCGATCTAATGGCCACAGACATGCGTGTGAAGTTCCATAAAGGTCTACGTCGTACATGTAGGTCTACTTGTTACACTAAGCTTTAGTTAGTGTGTCAAGAACTCTTGCTTAGGCCCAACTATGAAAATTATTAACGAACAAACTAAGTGACATTCCTATTCCTATCTACACTTAAGCTTAGTATTAGACTATATAATTAAGCTGATTACTTAGTCAATTTACGCTTTCAGTTTATTTATAGCAACCAATAAAAGCTATTATCAGTTCTAAATATTTGTAGTAGAACTGCAGTGTTTATTTTCTTCTGCAGGCCACCCACCCACGCATTCTAAATACAGCAGACATACTGCTAGCTTTCAGTCGACTAAAACGAATTCTGGCTGAATTGGCAAGTAGATGGGGAGGGGGGGCTACATTGTTCTACGAAGTTCATGATATCATCTCTTTCTATCTAACGCCATTCTCCCATTTAAAGAGTTTTTCTTTAAAATTTTCTAGGGTCCTTCTAAAGAATAAGCTGGCTAATCATTCGAATTCAATTTTAATTAGGTTTTCACAAGTTCCTTACGGAAGAAACGCACATGCGTCATTTTGTGGGCATTAAAGATGTTTTAATAAGATTATGAAAATCAAAGACAATAAGTTTATTTGTACCAGATGTACTTTTAGCCTGAATGAAGGTCTAGGCCTATAGTCGCTTTCTCAAAACAACTCATACCGGTTGTCAAAAGAGCTGAGTTTCAGTTGGAATGACTGCTTTGCGCCCGTTGCCTACATCATCTCAAATGTTGTCTGAGCGGTAGACTTGTGTCTTACTGTATGAAAGGCGTTGAAGACACATTGCAGGGCTTGCTTCCCAGTACTTTCAACAAACTGCTTTGGACTTTTAGTTTCTGACCTTCCACTGCCGCTGATATTGTAGGTAAGGCTGTCAAAAAATGTTTAACTCATGACCCAGTTACCTGCCGATCGTCACACGCGGATACTGTTTTTAGAAAATGTAGGGAATGTCGGGCACCCGAGAATCGATTTCATTGCCCTGACAGTCAGCCAATGTGACCAACGGAATATTTCTGGCATATTTTCAGGTAAAATCGCGTATTTTTTACGGAATTTCGGGTACCCGAAAACCGATTTGATTACCCGGATAGTGAGCTTCATGCGGGTACCCGGGTACTCGTTGACAGCCTTAATTTTAGGCCTTTTAGAGTATGGTATGTTCAAAAGTGGTGGTGCAATGTTAGGCAACATGCAAGTTAATGAGTTTGATAGTGCTGCTGAAGGTAACGCCTGTTTCTTGAGTTGATCGTGGGAGAAGTTTCTTGTAGGTCAAATGAATATCATACCATTGGAAGAAACAGGTTGATTAGCATCAACCGATGGCCCAACCGCCTAACCTTTTCCGACCATCACCCAGCGATCTCGCACCTGCTATATGCACATCCGCGACCTTCGTCGATTGCGCTCAATACTCAACTACAAGACTGCATGCACAATAGCCGCATCACGTATTGTTCATTCAAAACAAGACTATTGTAATTCTTTCTTTCATAGCATAGTTTCCTTCAAATAAAACGCCGCCAAACAATTCAGAACTCTCCCGCGCAGTCACCAAAACTCCTAAGCACCACCATATAACCTCTGTTCTCAAATCACTTCATTGGCTCGAAAGTTCATAAACGCATCCACTATACAAAATTGTATCCATCATGTACAGCGCACTTCAAACCTCTCAACCCTCTTACACTCGTCAACTTTTGGGGGCGATCTTTATACGCTGTAATAGTTTCCAAGGCCGCGGACATTAGGCCTAAGCCACCGACAGACCTTGTAACATTTTCAAGGCGACATCAACAACGCCCATGTTTTCGAATGTTTGCCGTACGTTATTTCTAAGTGTCGGGTCATAAGTCTTGATGAACAATAATGGTCGCATACATGGAACAAGTAGGCGTTATTTTTATGTAATAGTTTATAGGCTTTATGTATGATACAACTTTTCTATACCAATCGCACTGTGACTTTTAAACAGTCTTTGCGTTTGAAGACCGTATCATCCATTATACTCTTATCCAATAGGCCTATACCAATTGGTCTCTTATTTTGTGTATTTGCTCTTGGAGTGAAGTGAGCATCAGTCAGCGATCGAGACTGAATAAGCGAACTGAGTGAGTGAAAATTCGATACTTTTTATTAAATGAATTTACTAATTTATTAATTCATTATTTCTAAGCACGCAATAACGCTTACTCAAGATACCGATACGGAAGTGCATAACACTGAATTTCCTAGATCTGGTCATCTGCGCCTCTAGAGTCAGCGGGAACCACAAAAGTACAGCGCAATCTTCTCTTAATCTTTACAAAATATTGGCTTGCCTCCAACATAGCTTCATATCTGAGGGTGGGGAAGAGACGCTAACAACCAGGTGGCAGAGAGAGCGTCGTAAACTTTCCAGCGAGTCCAAGGAGCCCGCGAAATTATCAGCATATGATGTTCTCAAATGGAGTACGTTATGGGCTCTACCGTACCTAAAATCCTAAAATATCAACTATAACCAGAGAACTCTAAGGAACTCAGGGATCCCGATAGCCAGGCCTACCTTTACACAGCAAAGTTTAAATAACAGCAGGTCAACAAAATATAGGAGTTTTTTTTATTATCTTAACTAATTAACTAAGTTGCTGCATGCACACAAACCCATAAATATCATTAATAGCTAATTAGTGTCAATGATTAAGGAGATTAAATTTACCCAGTAAAGTAGCAGATAGATGTTCTTTAAGTTTTTTATTAAACATACTAAAATTGTGGGATTGTCTTATTTCAATAGGCGTCTTATTCCATTCACTGGGACACACATATCTGATGGAAAATAGACGAGTGTTCGTTCTACAAAAAAATTAGTCTAAAATTACGTGATGAACGAACATTGCAAGGATTAGCAGACGAGATTTTAATAAATTGATTAGAGAAGATTGGTGGTAATAAATTTAGTTATAATTTAGTTATAATTTATAATTATAATTTAGCTATAATTTAAAAGCACCTAGATCATCTCAATTTGTGAAAAATGTGACGATATGCAAGGTAAATTAGATATTATATGCTACAACAACACCGCGTTTGTAGCCGCAGCCTTGAAAGTTGCATTGTCTTTCAACAAAGTTTAATGTCGAATTATAAACAGCGAAATGAAGGTGAGTTTTATAGTAAAACTAGCCACACAACTGAGCTTCGCCTGGAATTGAGTTCTTAACGCATCGGGTGCACAACTTCGCCTCTGACATTGTTTTAATATGGCTCTACCCAATGATGTCCCGATCGTGAGTGTCCTATATGGCTAGCGCTCGGTGTCACGCCGAGGTTTGTAAGTAAAATTTGCATATAAAATTAACCCGTGCATGTTCATCAAGGCCTACTCTGGATGATAGCTACTGATTATGTAAGTTCATGCTAAGATCCAGTCAAACGCAAATGCGTAAAGAAGCTACATTAAATGGTCGAATGCAATGCTTAGTAAATGAATGTAATTTATTTTGGGATGAAGATATTGTTAATCTAAATGAGCGCATGTCGGAGTTGCTATCTTACTTTGAACACACTTGCATCCGTGGTAAATGCAGAACGAGACGCATCACCAATTCTGAACTAATTAAGTATATCTTAAGTACATCGTTGGAATCATCACCAGGCTGCAGACGACGGTGTTGCTCTTAGAAGAGGGTCATTATGGCCCTAAAGAATTGTTTAAATGTCATCATCCGACTTAATGGATAGTCTTAGCTGGCATCTCTAAGGGTATACTGCGTTAGACAGCTATACTTTTCTAAGTGGTTTATCAGGAGTTGAGCAAATCAAAAAGAAGAAATAGGGCATATCGGCAATTGAAGGAATACGTTTCTTGTGTACTTAATCTATACTAATCTGCTGACGTGTTGCAGTATAATTATGCATGCTATGGCTCATTTTTCTCATCAGTGGACTGACCTTTTTGTTGCTAAGTGCTTACTAATCTTGATTCAATAATACGAACACTGTCGTAGCTCATATTCCTTGTATGATCACAGACTCAGCAATTACAGTAAGTGTTCATCAAAATCAAATCTGTTCTTTGTTAGCAGCATTATTATTAAAAACCATTATTATTATTTAACGTGATGAAGTGTCGTGTGATTACACACCTGGACATGATCTGTCGTTGAGATTCGTATATGCTTTAATTTGCAGCTGTGGCCTTAACATTAATTTTATATAGAGCAGTCTGCTGGGCCAGCGATTTCTAATTACTGAAAAGAGCCGTTATGAAATTTGACATTTTAACTGAGTAAAACATTGAAACATACACGGAATTGCCTACTAAATCAACGTCAAGACTCAAGAGTCACTTGATGTCGCCAAAGATCAGTTTCCGTGCCTCACATTAGCTTGGTGGACATAACAAATTTACTCAATAAGCTTATTAATAATCTTTTTGTAGATTGTAGAGTGACACAAAGTAAAGTTTTTGCCATTTTATAATTATATATAGGCCTACAGTAACTGTACACACACTTCGATTGATCCTTGATGTTCTAACGCATCTACTGCCAGTGTCCAATTAAAGCTGCAGTTCAAGATTGCATCTGTGTAGGGTTGTATGTGAAATAAGCGAGGTACATGTGCATGGCGAGGGCTCAGCTATCGATCATATTGTTGTATGAGTCACCACCTCATGACTGACCACTGCAAATAGGATAAAAAACAACGTTTTCTGTATTCTTTCTGTAAACTTTTTAAAGCTCAATCCGTGGGCTTTAGAGTACAGTAATTTCTTTGAAAGGAAAACAAATTTGAGAGGAGGACCTTCGATGTGACTTTTCAAATCTCAAATCACGTAGATGTACCCTCTCCCAATGTAAAAATTAATCCAATTTGCACGGATCCCAAGACGCGGTCTACGCACTTCAAACCTCTCAGTCCTCTTATATTAGTCAAGTACTTAAACCCAACCGTCTGTATCAACAGCGAGTTGATCCAGACGGTTGGGTTGTAAGTCATCGTCCTAGCTTTCTTTATCTCGTCCTCCAGTTTCATCGTCTCTGAAATTTGGCAACCGCTCCTTAGTCTATGCTGCATCAGATCCTTGGACGGACTCTCAAAATAACTCCGTCAATCTGTTCATCTCCACATTTCACCTCCAAATCTAGCCTCTCCTCCGTTTTCACTAGGCCCACTTTTTGCGAATTTCCACTCACGACTGAAAATCGAACTCTTCAAGGTGTCCTATCCAGATTCTACTCCTGCGTCACCATCTCATCTGACACCCTCATCACCGACTACCACCGTATCACCATGCTGTCTCCTCGGCGTGACACCTCTTCGGATTTCGACCTGGCACCGAAAAGACACGAGAGGCTGTCTATTGCGGATTTGATTTGTTTGTCATAGCTTCGGTGAATAAGTTGGTATGCCTGACATTATTTTTTAGGCGCTGATAAATTTTCCATGATTCGCATTACGTTACATAATGGTCATACAATGTCGTAATGACTTCTTACTGACAACGGTCCGCGACTCGCGCATTTGATGCCAAGAAGTGCGTTATAAGCTGGTTGAAGTTGGGCAAACTTGGAGCCATGGACAAAGCTATTGAGTTGCCGAGGACACCTGACATTGCTAGTTAGAATTCAAAATAATTGCATTTATATCACGGACTTCAATGTTGGCTAAGTCATAATTTGCTTGCCATAGCCAGACCTATTAATGTATTGTGTATAGCGTAGATCAATCGAGGTCAAAATCGCCAACTCTACTGATTCTTGTACACCTTGTTAGTGATTGATACTAAGAATCAAATAATGCTGACTATACCTGAACAGATTAAAAGTGCGTGTTGTTTGTCAAGTTGCCAATGTAAGCCCCTATTATGTTTTATATGATGGCACCCTAATAAATTACGGCATTAAAAAGATGAATAAACAAAACACAGCTAAAGACCCAGATTGTGCACCCATAGTCTCACGCCCACATTTACCATTATTATTTATTCCGTTCGTAAAAATTCCGGTCGGGTCATCTGGACATGTGACAATTTTTCAACCCAGTTCAAATGACAATTCAAATCATGGAGATGTTCATTATGTGGAGGACAGTGGGGCAAGCAATTAAATACAATACTGGTGTAAAACTGGTGCATCCCATTTAGCAGCTGACCAAGAAGAGGAACGTGGGGCGATTCTCTACACTGTTACGAGGCCATGCACGAAAGTTAAGCCGCCCACAGACCTAGCTTGTTATATTTTCAAGGCGACATCAACAACGCCTCTGTTTTCGAATGTATGCCATGCGCTATTTCTAAGAGTCGGGTCATAGCCTTGATGAATTATCATGAACCCATGCATGGAACAAGTAGGCGTTACTTATTTTTCGGAGTAGGCTATGGACATGTATGATATAACCCTTTAGTACCGACCACATTTTGGCTTCTAACCTATTTTTGTGTTTGAAGACCATGACATCCATTGTAGTCTTATCCAAGGCATCAATCGGATTCGTGTTGTTGCATTTGCTCTTAGGTGAGGTGAGCATCAGTGAACGATTGTTGTTGTTGTTGTTGCATTTGGTCTTTTTGCTCTTAAGGTGATGTGAGCATCATTGAGCGATCGAGACTGATTAAGCGAACTGACTGAGTGAAAATCGGATACTTTATAATTTATTTATTTATTTAATCATTCATTCATTCATTCTGAGCACTTAAAAGCGTTTACTCGAGGTATCTATACGGAGACAAAATATCTGAAACACACAACTCCTTTCTCTCTTATGTATGCCACAACCTCTCTCTCGCTCTCTTGGTCTAATTCCATCGACGCCAACTGAAGACATGAGCCTTGTTCATACCATCCGATCCATTCATAGCAGAGAAATTGTCAGAATCAATCCTACCCTCGACCTTTTAACATTGCCTAACATTGCCTTGCCATTATAAGAGGTTGTCAACTGCTCTTTTGCTACAGAGGTATTTCCGGCTGCTCTCAAAACTGCCAAGTCATTCCTATATACAAAATAGGACCCAAGGAAGTAACTAACTGTCGACCAATTTCCATCCTCCCATTTTTCTCAAAAGCATTAAACAAATGAATGTATGCTCCTAGATAGTTTTAAACAAAAGAAGGGATGTTATTTCCATCTCAACATGGATTCCAACAGAATCATTCCACCTATATTCCTTTCTTAACCATACAGAATAAAATTTCTGAGGTAATTGAAAATAACAAGTATTCACTTGAAACATTTGTCGATGTGACTAAAGCCTTTGATTCGGGGAATCACAACATTTTGATCCGATTGGCCACTCCCAATATGTATTCAACGCCAGCCAAATATTAGATTATTTATAAATAAACGTCGCTTTTAATTGCTTAAAGACACCTCTAACCATTGAGTTTTGTGTTTGTATCTATTCAGCGGATGCAATGAGCCCTTAGTTAAGGAACTAGTTAAGATTAACTTCTATCTATTTTTACTTACCTGACATGTGAATGTTATTTATATTGGTACCAATTACCAGTTTATAAATTCTACATAGTGGCCTCTGGTTAGCGAGGTCTATGACCACATTATGTTCCCTTGTGTAACCAGAATATTCATTTATTCATTTGTAACCATATGCACTACACTGAATACCCTAGATATGGTAATCTGTACATCTAGAGGGCAGCCAGCGAATGTGCACTGTCGTGCAGCGCCCTCTTTTCCCAAACTTTCCCGAATCTCGGCGGGTCCTAAACACAGCTAAGTCGTCATCTTCTCTGGAGAACTCGTCGGCCGAGACGTCGTCAGAACTCGAAGGTTATGGGATGGGGAGTAGCTAACGACAAAGGGGCATGGAGAGAGTCGCAAGCTCCCCAGCGAGTCTAAAAAGCCTGCACAATTATCAGTATAAGCTTATGATGCGACTGTGAGCCACAGTCGGATTTTGTACGCGATGAAATTAAGTTTTATAGTAAAAATAGCCACACAACCAAGCTTCGCCTGAAATTGAATTATTATTACAGTGGATGCACACTTTCGCCCCATTTGCTTCAATGTGACTCTGCTCGATGATGTCTCGTTCCATTTGGCGAGCGTTCCGTGTCAGGCCGAGGTTTGTAACTAAAGCGTCTGGTTTACATATAAAATTATCCCCGTGCTTGTTGATCAAGGCCTATTTAGGATAATTATAGCTATTGATCATTGTAAGCTTATGCTAAAAGTCAAACGCATGTGTAGTGAAGCTACATAAATAGTGGACTCTGTGAAATAGATGGCGCCAGTATCAAATGTGGGTAAGCTACCCTAGGTAAAATTGTGTGTGATGTATGTTTCTTCACGCAAAAGTAATCTAAAAGTTAGCCAAATTATGAAATAACTACGTATTGCTGCGTGCCAAAATTCAAAAGACAATTAGATCTGAAGGTTTTAACCTGCATGCAATATTTATAATTTTCTTGTTCGCTCAGCGGTAAATGGAAAGTCCGCTGTGCTTGGACGTAAAAATGAGACATAGGTTACCCTCTCCTCTCCATTTCTAGTATTTCCAGCTGTCATATATACATGTATATAGCAGTGACAGGAGCGCCAGTTGACCTGAATCTATCGCAGTGATTACGTCCGAGAGCACCTTGAGAAGCGCGGTCTCGGTGTAATGGCCACGTCGGTATGAGCAGTGGCGTCACTAGGGGGGTGCGGACCGCACCGGGTGACACCATTCAGAGGGGTGACACCAAAATGACATGCGACAATGATTGTCTTAAAAGCGTTTGTGCAGAGTTTCAGTAAAAATGTAATTAATTTTAAATTAACTATCACAGGTAACTAAACATATTTCCTTATCATTTCGCAAATTAATATACTATCATAATCAGGCGTACAAGATAAAGTTAAACATATTTCTTTATCTTTTCGTAAATATAGTAGCCTGTATTTATACTGAGAGGCATAGTTGGACACAGAACTATGTTTTTGTCACAAAAGCTACACTTTTGTACTGTCATGGCCTTGATTTTTTTATATTTCACTTTATCTTGCATGCCTGATTATGATAGTATATCAATTTACGAAATGCATAAATTCTATGCTGATAGGCCTATAAACCTACATTTTTAACCTTCTGCTGCTGTCAGTTTCGTCATTATTACCCGGTATTAAAATGCACCTTTCTATGACAAGCTGCTTACGAGTTACGACTGATCTGCATCGCTGTGGTTGGGCTGGTAGCGCCTACGAGTTTACCTCTATGGGGCGTTACGTAAGTGTTCAAATAAAAGAAAAATATATACGAACTAGCCTGACGGCCTAGATTTGCCTGAGATTGAACTTTGAATTCAGCGGGTGTGCTCATTGCCCTGAAATCCGAACGATCGCGGGTGTTTTATTGGGCGAGTGCTCCGAGAGTGGCTTACCTCATATAAATAGCGCCTGATTCGAATACTAATACTAACGCTACCTTCAGATGATGCGAACGAAAGGGATGGTGGTTATTAAATCGAATGTGTGTAGAGTATTGTGTAACTCGAAATGCATAGAAATAAAAATATAAAGCCTATTGCGCGCTGAAAATAGTCATGTTCCCCTAGAAATTCGCATATGAACGATTTGAAAATTTGTCATATTGCCAGAGCTTTCTTTCCTGAGCCATTCCATTCTAGAGAGCAAAGAAAATTTACCGCTTTTTGGTTTGGATCACGAGTCACGAATAACATTAGTACAAGACATATTACGGCCTACTAAAGATTCTGTATGGTCTGGTAGCCACGAGGGAGAATTTTCATGCGAAGTGACACCATGAGAGACCGTACCAGGTGGCACCAACCGTAGTGACACCTCTGGGTATGAGGACTGAAAGTCTGAAACCGAGAAAGAAGGCGGGATTCAGATAGATGCTTCATGAGCTGGTGTTGGGCAATGCGCTCGAGAACTTTTGATAGGAAAGTTAGATTCGATACCGGTCTGAAGTTCGCAGGTAATGAATGATTCCTCGATACCGGCTTTTTGATGAGTGGTTTGACAATTGCATGTTTCCAATTGGATGGGAAGCGGCCTGTCTGAAGGAAGTTGTTGAACATTCGAGATTTTGCCTTAACTAATCGCCTGTGCATACGTTGGCTTCCCTTGATTTAGCTTTTGGGGGCGCTGTAGAATTGTCGAGTTTACGACTTTACGATTACTATAGATATATGTATGAGCTAAAGCGATCTCAGCACTAAGTATACGCCTATTGACAGATATTACTAATGATATTTAGCCATCATTGCTAATTATCGGCTAATCAACATTGCGCGCTATCCATCATCATGTTAGAGTTAGAAACATTGAGAAATGATTTATCCCTTATGTAGGCCCATTTGCTAAACTGTTTCAGTTCTGATGGGTCGCCTGTCCGGTTGGCCGATGGTTTTTCAGCGCCTCGCTACAATGCTGGGCTTCATGCTATTACGCTTCATCGTAATGCAGATACAAAATGTCATATGGCAAATGAAAGGAACCACTCACAGGATCAGACAGTCAAGAAAATCAGAGAACTACATCTGGTGTGCTCACGTTCTTGATGTTGTTCTTTCAAATGAATATGATAATATGTCGCTGCCCTGGTCTGTCAAAGACTACATCTTATTGCATAATAGATTCGAAAGCCCGCAATACATCTTCGACAACGATCACGTATCGCTGATAACTGTAAACGAAGAGAATGCAATTTTCGGAGTTGCCAAAAAGAAAGGAATGCACTTGTGGAAATTCGAGCACTGTTCCTTCATGCGAATAGCTCAGACGTTGCACTGTAATCAGCTGATACTCGTTCCTTTGAATCACTTTCATCGTATGGCGGAAGAACTTGGAGATCCGAAAGGACAGTTGATATTCCTTGTTCACACGAGCAGATGTGGGTCGACACTATTGTCACAGATGATGCAAACAACAGGAAGGTGCATCTCCATCTCGGAACCAGATTGCTTCAATCCTGTGGCTATGTGGTACAAGAGGAAAGGCGACTCACCTCAGCTGCGCCAGCTCTGTCAAGATGTCGTTCGCTGGACCTGTAGACCATACAAGAACATCACTTCATTGGCCTATTTGCTAAAAATCACGCCACTTTGCACTTACGCTCTTCCAATCTTTAAAGAAATCTACCCACGTAGTAAATGTCTCTTCATGTATCGTGACGTAATAAAAGTGGCCCAATCATTTTATCGGATGTCAAGAGAACTACCGACACTAGTGATTATGAACACGCTCAGAAAAGTTTCCCCATTTCTTATTGAGGCCTATGTCGATCATGTGAGCTATTTAGGAAAGGAATTCATTTACAAGTTCTGGGATGATCTCACGCTGGGCGTAATAATGGCGACATTTACTTGCAAGTTGTACCTGGAGTTTCAACGCAACGGATTAGAAGTCAGCGCTGTACGCTACGAGGACATCATCAAAGACTAGCATTTTGCCGCCAGAGCAGTCTTGAAATTCTGTGACCTTCCGATGTCTCTTGAACAAGATTTTCTCCACGGCCTAGAATTCGACTCACAGCAAAATTCTGGCGTTTCGCAGAAGCTGCTTGCAAGGCACAAAGATCCTTCTCTGACGCCGGAATTAGAATGTCTGATAAACGAGGTTCTCATTAAAAATGATCTTCCAGTCATCAGCGATGACTGGCTACTAGAAGGAACGATCACTCACGAAAGATAATCGATAGCTGTATCTACACTCCAACGGACACAGAGCTACACCCCAACATACACAAAACTACACCACAAAAGACACAAAGACACACCCCAAGTTCCTACGGACAAATAGCTACCCCCTCTCCAATGCTCAAAAGGCTGCACCAAATATACAAAGAGCTACACTCACAACAGATACAAAGCTACCCTCAACGGACACAAAGCTACACCAACGAATAAAAAGCTACACCCCAACGGACACAAAGCTTTACACCAACGGTCACAAAGCTACACCCAACGAATAAAAACTACACCCCGACGGACACAAAGCCACACCCCAACGGACACAAAGCCACACCCCAACGGACACAAAGCTGCACCCAACGAATAAAAAGCTACACCCCAACGGACACAATACCAAACATCATTATTCAATACGTATCAATTTATAGATTTGAAGGTAGTTCACTGTTTCGCTAAATACAACGTTCCTTATTCAGTCGCAATAATTGACCAACTGTTGGTCCCTATTCCCAGCGGGAAACTACTTACATGGCGGCCTTAGATCCGTTTACAAAATTATTAATTTCAAACTACTCAACTACTACTACGAAAAAACTCGATACATCAATGGCAATAGAAATCCGACGCTTATATAATTATTTGCGCTGATCGAACTGGTTAATCGGTGATTAGGTTATAGGAATGTCCTGTATTCTCTGCTTGTGAGCTTGGTGTGCATGTGCTAATCGAACTTAAGTAGCCTATATTTATACTGACAGGCATAGTTGGACGCAGAACTGTGTTTTTGTTTTTGTCCTGTCATGGCCTTGATTTTCTTTTTGACTAAGTATCGTCAATTTAACTTTGTGAGCAAAGGTTCTAGTTTCACTATGGGCCTATAGTAGCCTACATATTGATTTTAAGGCAATGGACCAGAAATTGTCCTAAAAGAGGTGAGAATGTCAGAGCAAAGAGATCACAGATTTAACTTACTTAGTCACCTATATGTACCAATTGGCAGTGATGCATTCCGAAGGAAGTCGGTGTAATAGCGATTGAAATGATATGACTAAGACGTACATTTGTAGGCCTAACGTGTAATGAAATATGGTTCCATCGGTATCAGAGGCTTTCACCTCCGGACGTTTCACCTCCGGACGTTTCACCTCCGGGGACTTTCACCTCCGGTCGTTTCACCACCGGACGATTGAACTCTAGGGGTTTTCACCTCTAGGGGCCTGGCTTTCACCTCTAGGGGCTTTCACCTCTAGGTGCTTTCACCTCTACGGGCTTTCGCCTCAACTATCAAATTGACTGACGCGCAAAAATGCGATTGCCATGACATTAATAAGCAAAATGTTATAGAATGTCACAGTTATTGCAATACGGCATTTCGAAGAAAGGTTTGCAAACATTCAAATAGGCTAACGCACGAGATTTATTCATACTCCACTGATGGGTTACAATCGCTATTCTTGTGCCATCACCCATCGATGTGGACTTTCTTCGATGGAATTCTGAAGGATATTGCTAAACAGAAAGGAACGTATCTGCAGGCAACGTCTGGTGTTCAGAGTGTTCCAAGAAAATCATATCGGCTTCTGATGGACAGAGTAAATCGGGCTGTTGGCGGTTACGGAAGTAGGCCTACTGACGTTCTAACATTTTTCAAAGCGATCGCTCACCTTTCTCATGCTTAATTACCTTGTACTAGATGACATTTAATAATTATAATGGCTTCTGATGGACAGTAAATCGAGGCTATTGTGATTACGGAATAGGGATAACATCTAATTCTTTCCTTATTGTGTCTATTTACAGTTCATTGCTTATGCTTATGCAAAATAAATTTGCTTTGCATGTTATATATTATTTATGTACAATTCAATGACAATCCTCATCAAAACTTCACTTTACATGTCTATAAATTAAGCAATCCTCAGGAGGTGAAAGCCCCTGAAGGTGAATCGCCCGGTGGTGAAACGTCCGGAGGTGAAACGTCCGGAGGTGAAAGCCTCTGGAACCTGTTCCATCATTTTCCACAGTTTCTTCATTCGTATTGTGCAACAAAGTCGCGCAATATCCTTTCTAATATTAAGGCAATGATAGAAACGTATACGATTTCGTCGATTTAGTATCAAAAGCAGGGGCGAAAACCAGAACATTTTCCTGAGGGTGCTTATATGTATTGCAAACGCAGAAGGCGTGAAGCAGTGTACTGAAAGCACTCCCCACCCACACAAAAAACTCATCGGAATTGGGTCAAGTGTGGGTCAACTTTTTTTCCGGGAGTGCTCAGCAAACCTCAACACCCCCAACTGCATCCCTGATCAAAAGGGCGACTATCAAATAGATGCATGCTTGAAAGGACGACAAAAAACGCAAACAAAAAGGTGACAATAAAAAGACGAGAGAGATGATAGTTCGAAAGAAACACGTATACGCAGATACAGCTGACAACTGACAACTTAACTGACGAATGTCAGCTGAGCTGACAGCGATAGAGCGAATAGCGACGTACGCAAACTTAGAAAGTCGGATTGTGCAATTTTTAAAGTACATAAGTATAAACAATCTGCCACTAGGACAAACAGACTATAGGCCTAGTATAGAACTGTATATCAATGACCGTAGCAACTGAAAAATGATAGCTTCTTTAAGACTTGTAGGCTACATGTTAGGTTCTTAAGATAAAAAGTTCTTGTAGGCCTATTAATTATCCGATATAAATGATTAAAGTAAAAAATTCCCCTCGAATTCGTAAAGAGTAACAAATTAAAGGACTACATCTCTTTTCGAAGGCTTATCCCGATTGCTAGTTGTTTGTGAGGCGCCCTTGTAGCGGTATTGCCTCGTCATGGCGCCATAAAAATTGTCTTTTTTATTATTTTTGTTATTATTATTATTATTATTATTATTATTATTATTATTATATTATTATTATTATTATTATTATTATTATTATTATTATTATTATGTTACCATACTAGAAAAAAATAATAAATGAAAATAAGATGTGGAAGTGTACTTAATCGTACAAGTAGGTACGTCACGCTGTCATACAGACGTCCCTTGGACATTTCCCTCTGACACCTCCCAACCCCCAAATCCCCATATTCCCTCCGGATATTCCCCCTCTGGCTAATTCCTCTGGACATTTCCCTCATCGATCAATAACGTAGAAATGCATTTTGATTCTTACTATTAAAGACACACAATGTGAGTGATAGAAAAATAATAGTCAGCCTAAATGCGTAGGGGAGGCTGGGGTCAAAAGTAACGCGGGTTGAATGTAACAAACATCGTAGCGTCGTTAATGGATAGCAGGGAACCACCTATTAAATCCGTCGACTATCATGACAGCTTTTGAAAATACTGTACTCGTAGCTTTTCATCGTGTCTTTTCGAATGTCCAGTAACAAGGACGAGCTTACCTTTCTCGTTTGAGTCAGTGCATGTTGCGATAAGTGCAAGAGTCAACGGTTTTACCAAGAACAGTCCGCAACTATTCTAATCGCTCCACCAACTGTTTATCTAATGGAAATGCACTCATCAATTCACCCGGTCAGAAGTGAACTCCTCTTTCTCCGTAGATGAAAGTTTCACACTTCTCGAATACGCGTTCGACAGTTTCTAGCTCATTATTTCGAACCATTATAAAACTACAGTAGTCCTCGATCTTAAGCCAATTTTATACTCTGTTACGCTGGCCAATTAAATTAAATGTAACTATGAACTTCAATAGACCCTTTCAAATTGCATCTTATTACACCCTAACTCAATATCATAGACAGTTTAGATTACAATATAACTTCATAAGGCTGTCTTGAGTTGGAACAGGACATCGCTCTGAAACCAAAATTGATCGTCGATGGTGTACTCTGTACAAGATGCGAATATAGGAGACCAAAGAGCTGTCTGTGATTAGTTTATTTAACGACACATCCATTACAAAGATGATATGCAGCCAATCTTTGAGTGTTAAGTACCCACAATATATATATATATATATATATATATATATATATATATAAACATAGTTTACTTACTTACATTGACACAATCTGCATCATGGCCTGTATGAATCATCCCAGCATGAATACGCCCTGTATACAATACATTGTATTGGAGCCCTATATAGGTCATGCAACCGGTGAGCATTCTTTGCTTCGGCTTGTTGATCTCATTCGCTTTTCTAATAGGCCTACGATGCAACACAGGTACGTATCTTAAGATCAAAATAGAATCGATTAGTGATCGATCTGCATAAATCCATTGAATCTATTTATAGAAAGTAATTTGATACCTTTGGGAGGTGCGTGAACTCGAGTAAAGGTAGGCCTAGTTGGCCCTGGTCCTGTGCGTTTTGCTCTTCAGATACATGGATATTAAATCGGAAGTAGGTGAGCTGTTAACGTATGAAATATGACAATGGGAATTTCTTGTCTCTGGAAAGTAGATCTGCTTAACTAAGTCTGAATGTATGAATGAAGTATGAACTATGAACGTATGTATGTGCGTACGCATGTTCGCACGTAAGTTTGTACCGTTCTATATATGTGCGCATTAAGCCCGCATATTATATCTATTTAATAGCCTATGTAGGCCTGTGTATGCTTGAATATGTTTCTCGTTATCGATATGATCACGACTTTATACAGCGGAACCCTGATTGGCGATTCATATTTGAAAACGAAAGATCGCCGACGGATTGAACGATTTGCAAGCGAATACGGAAAAGAGGCGGAGTCAGGACAAGTAATTAATTAATTAGTAATGACGTATGTCAATAGACAATCTCTCCCAGAATGATGGACCAATGACTGCAAAAGATTCAGTGCTTGACTGGTTCTCTGGTCGCTGGGGAAACAAGGTCATCTTGTGAGGCTGAATGAAGTCAGAATGCTGATGTGGATGATACTGAAACGCTCATGGAAAAATCTGCAAGGAAATTGCGCTTGCTCATTAAGAGTTTAAATTCGATATGTTAATATGGAGATAACCAGCGCAATCACTGTCACACGAAGCTGGATATGTGTCTGAAAACTAGGTAGGTCTACATGCAGTGTTGGGTAAACTCATACAAGACAGGAGTTTAGTAAAACTGAACTCATGCACTTCAAAATGAGTTAAAACTCAAACTCAAGTCATCCCGTGTGAGATGAGTTAACTTAAACTTAGTTGTCAAATGAATTAAATCATCAACTCACACATGTCTCATGCTAGCGCGTTCTAATCGAACGTTATACAAATGCACAGTTACCACAAAATGGCATCATCAGTTTATTATTAATAATTTATTGGTAAAACTGTTATTATTATTTTTATTATTATTATTATTATTATTATTATTATTATTATTATTATTATTATTATTAATGGATATTCCTAAGTCAGGTTATTATTACTGAGTCAAAGTAAACACCACAGTTCACATATTTAACATCTCAAACATGACTGGCATTCGCTTTAAGCAGAAGAAGTTTTTCAATGTTGGTCTCTGACATCTGTCTCAATTTGTCTTCCAACGCTAGAGAGCCGTTCAAAGGAGGGATCGTTGTGTTGAAGTGAGTGAAAGCAGACTTCACCAGCTGACACTTGTGCAACATTCCCAAAGAACGGTCTGGATCGGCCAGATAGGAATGAAGCTACTGTTTCAATATAGTACCACACTGAGTGACATCCGATGCAGTTTCATAGTAGCCATAATCTTCAGCATCATTTACAGCAGGTGAAAGAGGATGACTCGACATTCAGACACTGGACAAAACCTTTCTCGACTTCTGCGACCGTAGCCGCGAACCACGCCGCCTTCCGGCTTGTTTCAACATAATCATGTGTCGAGTGCAGAGTAGTGAGTTGATTTTAAAATTGATAATTATAACTAAAACTCACAGAAAATATGAATTAAATCAAACGTATAACTCACACTCTTTGAAGTGAGTTAACTCAAACTCATAAATTACTTCAAGTGAGTTAACTCGTGAGTTTCAACTCATCCCCAACACTTGGTACGTGTATTTAGTCGGCTAATAATCAACAGATCCCCAGCAATCCATGCTGATTACAGTTCATCGGTGCTCGAGACAGTTGGTTCTGCCTAAATACAATTATCACAATCAGCATCTGACAGAGGAATTGACCATTCCATTTGTAGTAGGTCTTGGACGTTTTATAAATAACAGAGTAATAATAGCTGTGGATAATGACATAATGAACTGCTTGAACAAATGGCTTATTAAGGCTTGATAAGGCACATAGGCCTATGCACGATAGGTATTTCGGTTGGACACGTGAGGAATGATTACACCTGGATTGAGCGTCTAAAGGTATTGTACGCAGAAGACTCTCATTCCATTCAACGATGGAACCTTCGCTCTGCACGTGTCCTTATTGATCGTTATAATATTATTATAGACGGCTATATTTAGCCAATGACAAGCAATGGGCGGTCTGCAGCATTGGCTATAATGCATACAGGTATCACGAGGTATGTGTGTCAGTTGGCTTAATCCAATTGCTACCGATTAAGAAGAGGTAAAATGTCATCACAACGAATATAAAAATAGCGATTTTTCACTATATATAATTTATCATGATGTCATGTCTTTGTTAACTTGTGTATCAGAGATTTCTGGTTAGACTTTTGCTTGGCGCTGAATTACGATCAACACCAATCCGCGGAATACGTACGTACTACAGGGGTGCTATACATGTACTACCAATTGTCGAATGCGGAGATGTCGTCCTTCATTGACCCAGTGTCAGAGTAAAGTCCGGAAGGATTTTTCCACCATCTGTAAGGGTTGCTTGGTGTTGAGGTTTGTGTGTTGAGATCGTCGTCGTAAGTCGTTGGTGCTCTTCCTTGACGCCACCTAGGCCAGCCACTCTGAACATCGAGTCTGCTTTAAGCTTTGGAAGGACACCATCGTGTCTGTCCTTGTAGGCTCGCCAGGACTCAGAAGTGACTCCTTCAGTCGTCCAACCTTTGTTAATTTATTGTTAAAGCGTTTGTTTTGAGTAACTAAACTTTGAGATAATTGATTTTGTTTCTCTTTTGCAGATGAAACCCATTTGATCCAAGAATTCAGACGGGGAGGTATTCGTTTAACCCATTGTTTTGAAGATAATCGCGAGACCCACACATCTGTGGTATAAGCCACCATAAATGTCGTCCCTGAAAGGACTGTCATTCAAAAATAACCGATGCATCAACTCTCCCACGTGGGGCGTAATAATTCTTATACTTAATACGCCTAGAGTGACATATTTTTCATAATGAGCTCATTGATCATCTCCATCGTAATCAACAGAAGAAAGCGACCCATGTACCGTATAAATTACTTCAAAAGAAACAAGGAAATTTCTAGAAACACAAACGACCGTCTCGTCGTAGTCCCAAGAATCTCATAAGAATTTATTCGACGCCAATACGGTCTAACTGACCATGAGCCCTAAGCGGCAGCCCCCTCCGAGGCCTCCGTTACCCGTCAACATGACGACTCCAACCACCACTGCTCCACAGCGCTCTGAACCTGAAGGACACCTGAGCAGCTCACCGAGACACGTCGAAGTTCCCGCAACAAACGACACCCGTGGAATGAACATGCCAGAAATCAGGGTAAGCTTTGGGGACAGCGAGGAAACGACGGGGCTGACAACGCCCGCTTCAGATGAGGACGTCAGCGATGAGTCTTACTACAGTGATCGAAGTGATGGAGACGCCTCGTCCACTGACCTCAAAGGGAGTGAGGACTCCGCGAGTCTGTTTGGCGCAGGTCTTTGCTCCAACTGTGACGACGTACTCTTCCACCGATCTGTTTTCCTAGGCGGTGAGTCGGTCACGAGTCTTGTTTCCTGCGAACGATGCGGTCTACTGAGCACAACAAAATACGAAGACGACGCCGGAACGTCAAAGTCCAGAGTCGACGCGTTTAAGATGCTGCAACGGGGTGACCACGTGGCCTGGCGCCGTTCCTCTGGAGCCTACTGGCACCACGGCATCGTCGAAGACGTCGACAGAATTATTGGCCAGTTACTCATCATCAATTACAACGGTGATGCGGTCAAGCGTGATGGCCATTATGCGAGCGTCCGTCGAGAATGGGTGAACACAAATCTTCGGAAAAAGAACCTCTACAGGATCGACTACCTGCCTGGTCTTTGCTTTCCTCCAGACGTTGTTCTCGAGAGAGCCGCTGGTCGTCTCGGTGAAGCCAAATACAACCCATTCACAGAGAATTGCGAACATTTCGCGCGATGGTGCAAGACGGGTCAGCACCGGTCTATTCAGGTGGAAAAGCTTCCGCAGCGAATCAAGAACGCACCTGAGCTGTTGAGGAAGAGGGTCTCGAAGGAAAAGGCGCTCAACGCGGCCACACATGCTGTCGATCGGTCGGTTAAGGCGGGCAAGAGGCTGTTGCAGAAAGGAGCGAGAGGAGTTTTCAACAAGGTTGGAACAGCCGTTGCACACAAGGCACCGGATGTGATCGACGCAGTCGACCGTGGATTGGATCGACTTCTTGTGGGATTATCGAAAATAGAAGGAACTGATTGTAAAGAGTCCGCCCTTCAGTCGACTGATATCAAAGGAAATGAAGAGAAAAAGAAGCGCATAGACTCGACTGAACAGAAGACTTCTAGGGAAAGATTAACAGGAGGAGAATTAGACTGACCATGTCGTTGATAACAATGATGGCGATGATGATGATGATGATGATGATGATGATGATGATGATGATGATGATGATGATGATGATGGTGATGACGACGACGACGATGATGATTATGAAGAAAACGCAAATGAGGATGATGATTAAGCTGATGACGATTATGACTATGACGTGATGAAGATATTGAAGAAAACGACAACGATGACGATGATGATTACAGCAAAAAGCGAACTTTCTAAGAAGCCGAAACCATTCTAATAGGCTAATAATCATACAAAGCGACGGAGTCTTGGAAGTCTACGTTTTCTTCCTTGTAACTTATTGAGTCAGTCACGTGCCCTGAAACTATCTTCTTATTTTTAGCAAAATACTATAGGCCTAACTCACAATTCATGTTCATGCATGAACGACCTCCAAATAGGCCTCTATAATATTCTCTCCCCACAGGTCTCTCGGTAAAAACTGGAAGCATTCCTTTTTCATAAATCCTAGTCTGATAATACTCTTGATTCCTTCTGTTCCCCATTCTCAACTCTAAACGCCAACCACCTTAGCCGTCTGCCTGCCCCCGCATTTTTACCTTCTGTCTGTAGATGTCTTCTGGTTAGGCGCCTGTGAATAAGTTGGTTTCCGCGACTTCTTCTGTGAACGCTGTATACGCTTACAAATGTTGAGTTTGCGATTGCAAAGATGCGACTGCAGTCCTTTCGTCATTGGTGCGGATGCTGTAGAGCAGTAATCGTGCTTAGCGTTGCTACAGAGCCAAAGAACGAAGTCCGCAATCTCGGTCTTTTCCTCGACTGAGACCTGTCCATGACGTCACACATCACGGGACTTGTAAGAACCAGTTACACTATCTTAAAACAGCTGAGGTCTGTGTCTAGGTCTCTCACAACGGATGCGACTCACCATCTTGTGCAGAGCCTTATCTTGAGCCGAATCGATTACTGCAATATCGCCTTTGCTGCATGGCTACCACAGTGCAGTATCATTCGGCTTCAGGCTGTCATCAACGCTCCTGCACGTCTGGTATTGAGGCTCAAAAAGTTCGACCACATTTCAAACGCGATGCAAAGACGAGCTTTATAGTGGCTTAGAATTGGCGAGCGCAGCGGGGAAAAAATGGCGATCGGGTCGTTCTGGTCGCTGGTCCACGTGCCTGGAACAGTCTCCCAGCAACTATTCAAAAAACCAAAACCATTCCCGCTTTAAAAAAACAGCTATAATTGGACTTTATAAGTAATGTCGAGAATTAGTTTTCTACTTTGCAGCGAACTGTCACGTAAAACACCCTACGACGGCGCTATATAAATAATCGTATTTACAATTACAACTGCATCCATATAACGTTTAGCTCCATTTTACTCTTAAATTTGGCTACCCCACCGTTAGGCGGGGCTGAGATAAATTAGTCTATAGACTCATTGTAATGTTCCTCTCCACGGAAATCTTTAGTAAAAGGCGAAAGATTTATTCGTGGATTGAAGAGAAACCAGAGTTGGACATTGCTAGTTTCGTCAAGCATTAATGTCTTCAATGTGAACATTAAAACGGGTGTATAACGGGCGGTGACTTAATTAGAACGCATCATCAGATGAAAATCATTAAAAAGCTTCGTCGTTTTTGACTAACTTTTTGTTCTAAATTTACGGCTTTGGAATTCATTTTGCAGTTTTTAAATCATGCTTGTATGAAAGCTTTTGATGCAAAAATATTGATACAATGTTACGAAGCAAAGTTTGTTTACCACCACCTAGCGACTATATATATGTCAGTAATTATTATGCAGCTCGTTCGTCGGTGTTTACTCCTACATTTTCAACAGATGACTGCATTAGTAAAAGAGCCATAAGAATAATTATTGCTGACGGTGTCGCTTATATATCTGTCTATGGACACGCGCATTTACCAAGTGTCGCTCCATCTGCTCCTATCTGCTCCTACACATATGGCCTCAAAAGAGAGCCCTCTTTATTGTGACCAGTTTAGTGTATGCCTATATTTCTCCGAAGCAGATGTCAGGCCAAATCTGTGAAATTTTTTACAATGTAGGCTTTAGTGTCAGCCTACAGTTCACTTGGGCTGTTGGACGAAATTGTCTGCAGCTGTTTAATTGCACTAATTATTTGATGCAATGATTGGATTACCTGCTGTTTTGCTGTGGGCTTTATGAAAATAATTATATGCACGCCATAAGCTTAGATCATGCTAACTTTTGCCTAAGGATTGTTAAATACAACCCACTTGTACATTCTCAATCAATAAATCAAAGTTTATTTGGCAATCAATAAGCATAATCATATCCAATAAGCATAACAGAACAAAAAAATAAATTAATACACATTTTACAATTGCTAGGCCCCTATATTTCGGATCACCCAGGAGACTCGATCAATTAAAGGGATCGGAAGATCCCGCTGGTTAGGGCCACCAGCACTGTTCACATATTTAATCGACACAATTGTCAAAGATGATAATGTACCTTCGCGCAATATAATGCGACATGCCAAAATAAATTTTTGGGATCAAAATAAAATCCTGAACGAAGTATATAGATTTATTTTGATTTTGCGCCTAATATCACTTATAGACGTCACTGAGTGAAAAATTTAAACATACATAGTTCATTGAGGGTTTGTAGATGTCGCTATAGAATCGATGTTTATTAACCAATCAGAGCGAGACCGTACGAAGTGCGCGGGACCCTTGCAAGTACTTGGCGCTGTTGTGTATACGAAGTTTTTGTTGTTTTTCCCGTTTAGTATATTGCCGTAAACTTCTCTCTGCATTTGGTAAATACACGCGAACATTTCCTGGTGATCTGTTTGTATTTCATCATGGCGCTAATGTATCATATTGAATATGTATTTCACATTCAGTGGAGTATGCCTCTACCCCTGCAGCCCCCTTGAACCTAGGGCGCAATTAAGGGCATTTGACAAGATGGTATCGGAAGTGGATATAGTCGGTGTCGGTGCAAAGGACCGTTGAGTATACTTATAACGGTTGTTTCCCTCTGTAGTTACCGTAGTAAGTGAGGTAGCTGGTATCAGCCCTAGTCTTGCCCGGTTGGCTACGTTGATCACCAATCAAATATCATTAAACAGGACTAACGGGATACATCTTGTACTGTGCCATCATGTTCAATGTAGCAGCATGACACCACTTCGGCAAATGTGTGTAATATTTTCTGTCATCTCCTGGGTAATGAAACAATGAGAAAAGTATGGGGATAGCAATCCTAAGAGTTATGCAAGAGACCAACATTGACATTCAAAGACTGAAAAAGAGCATCCAGTGATTTTTTTGAAAGTGCTGCCCATATAAAGGTTGTAGGCACAAGATTAAGGTTTTGTACCACATACAACATACAAGTTGAATGAAAGTTATCCATCCCCATGCTCTGCGAATGGACATGTTTACGTGAGGTGTACTTTCAATGGAATGTTGGAGTCAGCAGATGCCAGCATTCACATTAATAAACCAACATTAAATACATTTCAGGGATTTTTAAAGGAGTCATAGAAATGTTCAAGTTCACATGGTAATTTTGTTCATGGAAAAATATTTCCATCAATTAACCAGTTCAAACCCAGAGCTGTGGCTTTGAACTGGTTTAATGATGCAAAGATGTGGCTGTCAGTGTCAGACTTCTTTATCTTATTTAAATTGCTGATGTCAATTTTGAAAACTCAGTCGCAGTGTTTCCCACTTTCGATAAATGCAAAACAACGTTGAATGGCGTGTGTTGTCTGTTCATTGTAATCGTTTTTTTATGACAGGCCACTCTGTAGCTCTCAGATTTCCACAGTATATATTGCCGACTTCATCCATAGTATATAGTCTGAAACTTGATAGGGTCAGGTCTTAGTGCATAACAAGTGTCCATGTCCATGCAGAGGTAAAACAAGTCAAATCATAAAAGTATGGAAGCTGCCAAACTAGAATTCTGGAGAATGAGACCTTTTAAATATTAAAAACCCGAACTTGGTACAACTAACTCGTAAAACTCGGACTGGACAGGAAATCTACACTTGGTTCATCCCTTATACAATGGACCATTCCAACGTTTGGCCTGGCTGTCATTTCTCATGCAGGACTGACACTGTGCTTGCCTTCTCATTGTCTTGTGTGAAAAGCTCTGGAGTCTCAAGTTTAGATCATCTATGGCACTAGAATATACAGTTTATACACTGTGTGCAGGTTTATTTTTGCATTCTTTTTGTATATTACAGTTATTACACCGGTATTGATAATTGTAGTATCAGGTGATAGGTTTGTTTAACCAATCATTGAATCTGTATAGACACCAGTACTAGATTTTGTTTTGTTGAGAATCATAGCTTTAGTTTTTTTATTTCACCATTTGTGAAGGTGTAATTTTATGTGGTTTGCTTTGTTAGAATTGCTGTTTTGAGTCAATGAGTCAGAAAAGCAGCTCATATGGAACGGATGAATCGGAGTTGGACACGGACGTTGACATGGTTGATGATGATAGTGTGAAAGCTACAAAAAGAAAGGCAGGGAAAGTGAAGCGATGGCTGAAAACTGAGGTGATTGCATACTCAGTCGTCAATTTAGTTCCTATCCTAATCCATCTGGTCCTTCGCCTTCCAAGATATTTTTGTCCGATTTTATCTCTGGGTCACCACTTGGTCTTCTGCTAAGGTCTGTTGATCACTCTGGCATTTCTAGAGTAAAGCGGGGAGGAGACCTGACCGGCGTCTCTAATGAGCCTAGACTCAGAACCGACCTGGGCTGATGGATCAAAGTCCTCTGTGCCTAACTTCACGGGGTGCAAACCGTTAGTAACCTCCTTTTAATGGGAAGGCGAATAATTGGGCATGGCAGGCAAAACCATGGAAGGCAGCGTGCCAAGAAAGCCATCATGAAATATGCCGTATTGAAAGCACAAGGTGACAAGGTGAACCCCTAGGATATGATGCAGTACCTGTGTGTAAGCTGGTGCAATATGCTTAGCATCAGGGATTTTGAGGGTTATGATTATGATCACTTGTGTGTATAATTAACTGTAATGAAATAAAAGGAAAATTGGTCACAATCAGAGATTGCTCGCTAAAACATACTTATTCAAACCCTGTGTGCTTCTTTAATATCTGCAGAATGTT
Organism: Bimastos eiseni; assembly: GCA_959347315.1. NCBI lineage: Eukaryota > Metazoa > Annelida > Clitellata > Crassiclitellata > Lumbricidae > Bimastos > Bimastos eiseni. Next base: position 8,903,889 of record OY365808.1, on the reverse strand, counting down.
TTTGGCTTCAAATTTATTTATATAGTTGCAACTAAAATGTGTCAAAGGCAATGTTCTTGGTATAATTAATACCAATGTATTGTTGAAGTGTAGCTGTTTTGTTTCTGTGAAATTCCTTTCTCATCATGATCCATTTTGATTTTGCAGGATGAGAAGCTGAAATGGCTAGTTGAGCAGCAGAAAACGCCGAAATGGTCGAGCATTGCAGACCAGATGCCTGGCAGATCTGATATACAGTGTCAGCATCGATGGGAAAATTTCTTGGATCCTGAGCTGATTAAAGGACCTTGGACAAAGGAGGTTTGAAGGCCTTTCTACAGCTATGGAAAATATATTGGTTTTAAGAAATATTCGGTCCATATCATTATTAAATTTTCGTCTCAGAAGCACATGTGATATTGCCTATTAAGTTTGTATATTATGTTGTTAAATCTAAAGCAAATTTGCAAATAATTAAAAGCAATCATTGCACAAGTTTTGTGCTGTGTATTGTATTGGAGTAACTGTTGCTACCAAGAACACAATGTTTAAACAATTCTGAAGTTTCAATTCTTATGCTGTAATTACAATGCAAATGGTTAAATTTTTATGCCTATAGATCTTTGTTGACATAAATGCAATATAATGTCTTCTTCCTCAAAAACACGCAAAACTCAGTAGTTCTCGCCATCAAACATTTTTTTATCACACTGCTTTCACTTGGCTACTGGCTAACTGCCAATGTTACTGCATTAGAAGTTTCTTAATGATAATAATATGAGTTATAGTATGAATAATGCTTCTGTATGGTATGCTAGATATATATGATTTTTTTATAACCTTAAAATTTGCCGACAGAGCCGTCATTTTGGCTTTAAAAAAGCTGATAATGCTATAAAATGTCAAAATTGACGTGAAGCCCATTCACTTAATAATTTTTTATCAAAAAAAAAATTCTAGACTCTCCCCAAATTGGCAGTATTATTGAGGAATTAGCCCTACCTTTGGTGTGTAATTTAGTTTTGGTCCTCTGTTAGCTGTAAAGATCTTAGAAAAATACAGAATGAATCAAAGACAAAACCTGGTTGAATGGTCTATGAGATGTTAAGCACGCCTGAGAGAATAAGTTTTGAAACGTTCCTAGATGGTGTAGAAATAAAATTCTTGCTTTAGGATAAACCTACAAATAAAAATGTTTTCTTGGGACAGAGCTAGAAATATGTTTCTTGATATAGTTCACACTTAGATATAAAACTTGATAGAGGGCAAAACTGGAGAAAACGTTAGAAACAGTTTGAAAATCAGAGTCAGATAATATTCAATCTGGTAAATAGAACTCTGAAAAATATTTACTTTCAATTCACTTTGGTCCTGAAAAGTGCTCTAAATAGTTCATTTGAATTTGGTCACATGTTCTGTGAATACAAATAATTCATAAAAAGTTGTTTCTTTATTTGATTTGATCTGGGTTATGTTTTAGGAAGATGAAAAACTTCTTCTGTTAGTCAATCAGTGTGGTACTAAACACTGGACTGTTATTGCAAAGCGCCTTAAAGGAAGAACAGGAAAACAATGCAGAGAAAGGTAGGGTGTGGTTGCAGATAATTCTCTCATAGAGCTAATACATTGCAGAAAAAGGTAGGGTGCGGTTGCAAATAGTTCTATCATAGAGCTAATACATTGCAGAGAAAGGTAGGGTGTGGTTGCAAATAGTTCTCTCATAGAGCTAATACATTTAGTTCAGATACTGTCAGTTTGGGCAACGCAAAGCGTATGCTTACATTCTGGCTGCACATTGCAAACGGATGTCTCTATCACATCAGGGAAATATGTCACATCAGGTTGGCTCTGACTAAGAATTTATTGCAAACCATAGCCTATTCACTTGTCTTCTCTCACCTTGATTATGCCAATATTAGTTTTTGTGAGTCTTTCAGACCTTGAACTCAGATGGTTGCAACACATCCAAAACTTCTTAGCTTTGTAATGCTGCGTGTTCCACCACAAGCATTGCTTTCTTCGTAATGCTGCGTGTCCCACCACAAGCAGTGCTTTGGCTTTGTGTTGAATTAAGAATGGAATTTTAATGGGCACCAGCGCATCGACCTACCTTTCATTGCTGCTGACTCATTATATTCCTCCTCATAGCCTGAGCCAGGGCTGCTAATCTGTCAGTATTGTGATCAAGTATCACAATACTTAGTATTGCTGATACTTGTGTCAATATCGCAGCAATTATCGTGATTGTTTTATTTTGCTGGTATCGCATGTGTATTGCGATACTTTTATTTAGCCTGTCAGCGATACTCTATATGCCCTTGTAGCGGCATGGCTGCGTTACGGCGCTTTAGAAATCGTCCGTTTAATAATAATTTAAATTTCTGACTAAATACTTATTTGATTCTTCTGTTACTTTCTTGTCTTTGATGATTATTTCTTTGGCTGTCATGTATCACATTCTGTCCTGGAGATGGTGAATTTCTTTAATCTCTATTATTTTTCTAATGTTCATCTTTTCTCTGTATTGCAAGAGGATCATTCTGAACATGGAGATTTTGTGTCTTGATACAGAGATTTTGTGTCTTGATAGGGAAATTTTGTGTCTTGCTTACAGGTGGCACAACCAGTTGAACCCAAAGGTAAAGAAGACAGCCTGGACGGAGGAGGAAGATCGTTTGCTCTACCAGCTGCATAAACAGCTCGGAAACAAATGGGCGGAAATTGCTAAGCATCTTCCTGGCCGGTGAGCTAATTGGTGGTCTTAATGCCAATATTGTGACATGTACGGATCTTTCCTACAATGTGCAGATGTAGAGTCTTAGGTACTTTTGTAGCACAAAAACTTAGTGAATGTTGACCATGACCAATCATGACATCATTTACATAAATTAACAGGCAATTATAACAATCACTCTAACTCACAACTACTTATCCAGTCAGTTACAAGCTTACAATTGCGGGTTTATATAGTTTAGCCGCTGTGACTTTTATGTGTAACAGGACAGACAATGCCATAAAAAATCACTGGAACTCAACAATGAGGCGAAGGTACGAAATGGAGGAGGAGGAAGAACGACAACAGGTAAAAATAAAACGAGTTTTAAATGTAAAAATCATGATTTATAGTTAAACATAATCTGCATGCAAAGTGTCTGTGTGCAGGATAGTTACTGCACATGCTCACTTTAGAGAGGAACTTCTGGGCCTTATATACATTTGTGTTTTTATGTTTTATGCAATGACTCATTTTTTTAAAGCACTTCTGCATTCCCTGAGCTATCCACATCTTTGTTCAGTGAGCAGATGACAAACTGCAGTAGTTTACAATAGATGAGAATTAAAGAAAGATGCTGTGAGTTAAATGAGAATTGATGTCTAAATAATACCATGGAAACAATGAATATGTCATCTGGGGCACTTCGTGATCATATTCGTGAATTCCAAATTATCTATAGCCATGACGCTGCTCTTAAGAAAACGCTAGCAGCAGCTTATTCTTGAGTGTTTCGACATGAATATGCTTTAGAATTGGAAAATTTGGAAAACTAAATTTAAGTCTGAACAGGAATGGCAACCCGTTGGGATCACATGGAACATAAGGCAGTGCAGGAATAAGAGTAAATCCATTGTTGCATCTTCCCGATATGCAAAACGATGTTGACAGGTGGCTGATAAAATATCATGATTAACAGTGTAGGGTTGCATTTGCAAAACAGATTTAGATAGGCAGTGTGAACTCCAGCCATAGCACCATGTACACCAAATTTTTGTGTGCGTTTGTTAAAAATGGTTTACCCTAAAATCCGACTGATTAACCAGTATTCAAGTAAATGCATGTAGATGTTCATGTAGCCCAGTGGTTCTCAACCTGTGGGTCCCCTCCACGGGTGTCACCTTATGATTTGCCAGGGGTCAGATGAAACCTTCAGGAATTTGTAAAATAAACAGTTGTCAGCGGTTCATGAGAACATGCAGGCAGCTGAGATCTTACAAAGGCAGAATGTTTGTTTCTGTGCTTTCAGAGACTGTCTCAGAGTGGTGCGTTCAGCACATCCTCAAACACGGTTGACATGTCCAGTCTGTCACTTAGCACTGACCAGAGGTCAACTCCATCGAACGACATTGCACGAACAGATCACTTTGGTGCAACCGACAAGTCGTCTGTGTTTGCCTGCGTGGCGCCTTCGTCATCGGTTTCTCACTTCGCTAGCGACCAGCACCTGACACCGCATGGTCCTATGCTGACACTTGAGACTGGACTGCGTGATGTCCAGCGAGATAGCAAAGTTCCAACATATCTGATATCTGATCAGAACTATTCGTCATATATTGGTATGAAAAGTGAAATTTTGAACGATCCTGTGAAACCTGTTGTTTACTGTCAAATAGAAACTACTGGCAACACTAAAATATGTATGTTTATCTCTAATGTTTGTTTGTACATATATGTGAATTTTTTATGCTTATTTTTTATAGGATGTGGGTCATTGTGCTAAATATTGTGCCTTATAGTAGCTCTGAAAAGTGATTCACAAAGTCATCAGGAATTTACTTACTTACTGATTCCTGTACCGTCATAACTTTTTTCTTTTACCTGTTGAGATTTTATGAAATGACGCATGCTCATGAATGAAATTTGACCCAAACTGCTGCCTTTTGTGTTCGAACCAATTTCGGTGCTTGTTCGTTGATAAACGACCTTTAATCGCCCACATTTGAAATGTCTTTCAGAAGGCACAGAATATGGTTTGCAAAGCAGTGTCATTTTGTTTCAGTTGTGAAACCCGATGCTTCTGCATTTAGTCTCCAAACTGAAATGAAGGCCAGCGCTTCTTCGCAGTCGTTGTGGACAAGCAAAGACAAATGTCTGAGGTCACCCCCCTCGTAAGTTTTTATCTACAGAAAACTCCAGAAACGACCATATAAGTCTTTTACTGATATCAAGGGTACAATTTGCTTTCTATTATCACTGGTACATGAAACATGTGTGCGGAGTGTTTATTACTTATGATTGAATGTAGATGTGCACAAGCCAATATTTCCTATGTTCTGGCATGCCAGTTGCTTATAGAAGAAATTCGTTATATGCTTAATCAGGAGGGGCTTGGTTACCCTACATGTAGCTGAATGTTTTAAGTAGTAAGGTAATGTAAGGTTTGTGCTCTTTCGCAGCATGTTTTTCTTTTCTTCTCGGTTTCTTGCAGATATGCCAACGAATATCATCAAGACATTCTATCTCATCTTGAGAGTAATTTGGACGGTGGAGAATACGGTGGCCATGAAACCAAAATTGCTACAGGTACCTTTTTGTAATGGTCTAATGCAATGTACTTCGCTTTAGTACCATAGGTCGAACAGTTTGGCTATGGTGCGTTGAAAGCAGTACTGTAAAATTTCTGGTCATTTGTTGGCAAAATCATTTGCCTACCTCTGCATGTAATAAGCAGGTTCAGTTCGAGTTAAGCAGTTTGAAGATGTATTTCTCCAACACAAGCTGTAGAATTAGAATATACATGCAACTATATATTGAAAATTCAACTAATTATTATTTGTCAATATACTTTCAGTGTTATGGTGATATAAAAACACGTTAGTAAGGACAAAATTTGCTTTTCTTTTGCATATGGCAAATATTTTGTTGTTTTACATTTGCTGTAAAACTGGATTTTGTTGACAGACATAACTTGTAATTATTTTTGCAATTAGACCGGTCCGAAGAATTCTGGTTTTTGAAGACACCAGTTAGATCACAGACGACAGACTGTGTTAAGGAAGAGCTCGGTCGTAACTGGGATCATTCTGCCGCGGAAAATAGACATATGAGAACTCCGGAAAGTTCTCCATTCAAGTCTCTTCCATTTTCACCTTCATTGGTTAGTAGAGCTGAAGTGTCTTTTAAAGCATTATGCAGTTCACGTTGCCTCTTATGTCATGGACATTGAGGACTGCAAACATCTTCTCGATAATTGATGTTAGGTGATGGCTCAGAAGCAGTTAATGCATAATCCTTGTTTCTTTGAGGATGATTGAGACCATGCCTTTGCTTGTAAAACACACGGAGACACAATAATTATGGTAGTTGTGCTCGTTCCGCCTGAGCTGAGAGCAGCCTGTGCTATATATGGCCTACAAATCTGTATGCTACTAGGGTCTAAGACTGTTTATGCTTGAAAATGAATATCTGCATACAGATATATTACAATATACCCAGAGGTATATAATTCTGGTATTAAAATCGCTGTATTTTTCTTTTACCACATTGCAGAGTAGCATTTCAAAGCAGTTGTTGACTGTCATCTGAGTGTATATTATACAGGTAGTGCAAGCGCTTTCACTTAGGCCAATTTGAGTTCTGACCACACAAAGGCTTGCATCATTCTGGATTACTTTTGACAGTGTCTTACTGTATCAGGCAATAAAATGATGATCGTCAGAGATGAAATGCATTTGTTTGCCATTTTCTTTTGTTCTTCCTATCAACACTGCAGTATATATATCGATGTAGCTCAAAATTGTTAAAGTGCATTCATACGTCACTACTTTAAATAAGATGTGTCTCCAGAAGTTATTGTGCAGAAGCCATGACATATAATCTGGAAAAGACAGTAATTATATATAAATTGTAACTGACTGTTAGAGGTAGGATTTTTCTTTATTGACCATCTTATACAGTCATTTTTCTTCAGACAATTGCTATTAAGTTAACACCCATGTTCAGCTGAACGTGACTATTATCCCATTAATTTGCATCTTGATTCCTCCTGCTTTTGAATGTTATGTAATGTGAATCTTAAATAATTTCTTAGCACCCACAAAGCCACGTCAGGGAGACCAGCTTATCCACAGTAGCCAAGCATCTTTTTTTGTGTTGGTGCTGAGTAAAAATCCGGACATGTCAAGCCAAGGATGCTTACTTTGTAGTTGAAGTGTATGTGGTCGTTTCTAACTTTGACTTAATGTATGTTTCAGTTTCTCAACATTGCCGAAGCGTTTACTTCAACTCCATCAGAAAAGAGACCATTCGATAGCAGTGTACTCCACACACCATCCATCAGCAACAGCGATAGGCAAGAGCAGTTATCAATTCTGCCTAACACAAATTGTTGTTATTATTATTATTGCACAGCAACTTTATTTAGTGATTTTATATAACCTATGAAGATTGCATCTCAGAAGCACTCACAGCCAAACTGTGGTCGAACCGAACAGTCTTAACAGTAGTGAAAGCCAGGTAGAGTAAACAATAGGTGTGACGGTTCCTCGTTCCGTCCGGTTCGTTTTTCTTTCCAATTCACCCAACATGAACAAGACGCTTCTTTTAATGTTAAAAGAATGTATTTAATGAATATATGTATATATATATATATATATATACACAGATCTACACGTATCTCGAAATTGTCTTGAGTGAGGTCTACTTGTTTTCTAGAAGAACGTTAAGCTCCCAGCCCTGATGCTGATTACCCTTGAACGTTGAAATTGGCCTATAACGTCCTCACAAGTCCAGAACGCTTTCCTTCCTGCAGCCCTCATTGCTACAGTTAATAAACCTCGTAGTTGGCCATCGCGCATACGATGCCGAGAGACGATCTCGCTATTTCATTGGTCCATCTACTTCATAAGTTACCCACCCCTCGATGCCGATAGGTGGGACGATCATTCTACTGCTAAAGTTCAAGTCACTCTAGCATACAGTTAATGGCATTCAGTGGTACGTTTAAGACTAAGAGTTATTAGCGGCAAAAGGGTCACAGGTACCCAGGGTTTAGATTCCTGCTTTGCCGCCGACCCGTTAATGGCCTAGGCATCTTCGCTGCCCATCTGTCCGTCAGGCGTCGGAACCAGTTTTGACTGGTTGTCTCGTATTCTCGATCGCTGCCCTGACCACTCGAGGCTTTCCGTCGCTGAATAGTCTCGAGTGACCGCTGTCTTTGGACGAACCGCTGAAAGATTATGTTCAGCCACTGGCGTCGGGTTTCATCTCCCGCTGGACGATGCGTTTGACTGCCCTCGTTGACGCTGTGAATCGATGCTGGTCGTCCTCAAATGCATTTCTTGACGTTGCCTCAATAGGTGTAGAGCGGATGCCCCATGCCACCTCACTCTGGATCTGTCGTTGGCTGCCCTCCTGCAGCATCTGGGTCTCAATGCATTTCTCTAGCTCCTTTGTAAAGTTTCAGTCATGACTATAGGTATTGATGAAGTATAATAGGGATCCTATTCCAGTTTGCTTGGCCAACCTTTGAGAAGGTGCTGCACTGCCATCCAGGCAGTCCACAAGTGGGGTACAATAAGTTTAGCTTGTACAGCTGAGCAGTGAGAGCAGAGATGCTGGACGTGCATGATGAAGCAGCACAGAACTCCCTCAAGTATGATGAGGCTAGACCATCAATGCAGCGCCAGATCAAGACGAATTTGGTGAGCATTGCGCTGGGAACCAGCAGTTTTAACATGCTGCCTGCCGAATTTGAGTCAATACGCCAACGTTTCTTTGTGATTAGCATCTCAATTTTAACGAGTTCTGTAGACTTTCTGATCATGTGCAAAAGTCCCACAATGTAATAATGGGCGTTGATTTCGGTATTTATACCTAGATTTCTAATGTTGAAATGTGTAAACTGTATAAATATGATGCGCCCAAGAGTTGTTCGAACACTTTGGGTCTCTGATGTGAAAGCTTACATTTTTACCCCAACGAAAACCATGCCACTCGACTGACCAGTGTTCTTTGCAATGATCATTATAATGGATTCTCTTCTGTACATGTAGCTGTTTGCGGTCGTCCATGAAATCACCGTTACCAAAGAGGAAATTGTTGCATCACATGGCGCCGAGGACTCCAACACCATTCAAAAAGGCTCTGGCAGAAGTAGAACGTCGAGGTGGATCTTTACAAGGGATGGTAGGTGCTAATTAAAACCAGAGCTACATAAATTAAATTTCAATACTATTTGAACTTATTTTCAACTATGATGACTCCTGATTTAACATGTGTAAATATTTATGTACCTGAATGTTTCTTGCCATTTTTTTAACACCTTATAAGCTGCATGCAGAATCACATCTTAATAGATGAAAAGTTCTGAAATGCAATAGGTTTTCATCTGTATACAAATGTTGATGATTGTATTGCTGGGGATGAATTCCTGTAGCAGTCGTATGTAGATACGTTGTGTACCTACATGATATGCAATTATTGTGAGTTTTTATTGGGTGAACAAAGGAAAGGGAGTGACTTCATAGAGTGAATCATGGAATACACTTTTTAATCAGAGCAAATGATATTACGGGGCTTATTACAGCAAGATAATAAGAGCTTTCTGAATGTATCATTTGCCAATGAATATCCGAGTTTCACGTTAGCGATAAATTGAATCTTTTACTGCAGAGGATCATATGGGTGTCTTGAAACAATCAGAAGCATCTGGTCCAACCACAATATGAACGTTAAATGTATGGGGTAGCTGTAGAGTAGTGGTTAACACACTGACATGAGGAGCAGGAGAAGCGAGTTCGATTCTCGCTACCTCTAAGGTTGTCTAATCTTTCATTTGATACAGTTGCGGCATTGGTTAAATTAGATGTGTAATGCAATGGGCGTCTTGCGTGTCTGCCAAAGCAGAAAAATTAGAAACCTGTTATAATTGTCATCATCTGGTCATACTGCTATTGCAATCAGTCATGTCAGTTTTAAATTGTATTATTTCTTCACAAATAACGGGTTCGCACATTTCCATTTTTAAGTATTGTGCCTTGGTGCTTTCTCTACTTAGGCTGACACACCTTCACGTCTTCGAGATTTAAAAGAACTCATTCAGGATGAGGTGCAACGCATGACGTTGAATAGCTCTGTGAGAATTGAAAATGCGCAGGACTTGGGAGATCACACACCGGTTCGATGCTCTTGTTGTATTTTTCAACTGAATAATTTATGGTTTTGTTTCTTTTCAAAAAAGTGAACCTGTTGGATTGGTATTTTCCTTTTTATGATTAAGACAGTTTATATTTAACTTGCACTGTACGTATGTCAGAACTGCAAAAGGTTGCAGTAAACAAATAATACTGTACTTCATAAAATTGTGTTAAAATTTATGATCACATCCAACAGCACAGTTAATCAATCACTTGTTTAGAGATTTAATCGCTTGATTAATGTAGATTGAGTCATTTGTGTAAATTGTTACTTTAGTTTAATTTTCTATGTAAATGTCTTTGTCTGCAGATTGCGAACGTTGCTCTTAAACGAGTAAGAAAATCTCTGGACAAAAAGTGGTCGACACCTGGTGATGTTCAGCTGAACCATAATTTCAGTCTTCTAGAGACTCCTGTGAGTAGTGTGTTTTCTGTGTTTATTCAGGCTTTGATATTATCTCTTGCTTCCTATTTAGCACCACTCTCTTAATGCCAACAACACCAATCGATGGTTGTTTCAAGTTAAATTGCAGTCAAACTCATGGTCCATTGGAAAAGTCATGGATAAGCGAAAGGCGACGAGTGTAAACTACCGTCAGTGTTTCCATTGGGCTCCTCGTTATTTATCTGTCCGGCTTCATAATGCTGGTGGTTTGGTTAATTAACATTGCCATCAGTCAGTGGAGACCTTTTATGAACATCCTCTGTAATATTCCTGGTCAATGCACCCTCTGTGCGCACGCACACAATAATTTAGTTTGTGCAGACACATTTTTTATGAAACTATGCAAATTGAGTCTCCTAGCCGGCTGCTACCTACCTTACTCCAGAAACTTTGATTCATTTGCCGATGAATCCCTTTATTTATCTTTTTAAATTTTCTTAGGTTATCAGAACGGGTTGCCATAGATTTTTAACTCTGCTTAAACCTGCATTAATAAATGTGAACCATTTTTAAAGGGTTGCACCCACAAAATTTCTTGTACACGCCATCTCCAAAATATTAGAGGGATCATTGTTCCTGGTTATAATCAGAGATGGTGTGTATGGCATCATGTTTTAGTATGTATAGATTTCCGTTAAGGTATGTTATCAGTTGTGTTTGCGCTGTGCCTCGTTTAATTTTAGTACCTCGTCTGTGGTAGAAGTACAAGTCATGGTTGCAGTACATTAGATACATCTTAAATATAATCCATTGCTATGTGTATGTAAGGTTCACTTAGCTGTTTTCTGCATTGACGTTGGTGTCCAATGTAGTTATTGTTGAGTTGTCTTTGTCTTCTAGAGCAAGGCATTGATAGGAGACAGCAGCCTTTTGTTTTCTCCTCCATCTGTAATAACGGAAACCCTCAGCCTGGAGCATATTCTTCCGGACAGGAGTGATTCCTTCCAGGGGACGCTCTTGCGAGATTCAGACCCACTGAACCTTCATCAGGTAGTTTACCTGCATTTGATCTCTGTTCAGCTAGTTACTTCAGGCACTGATTCTTTACATTTCTCAAGTCATCCATTTATTTATTTCTTCATTACAAACATTTATATAGCGCCCTTACTCAATAGTGCTCCCAACCCCTGCACAGCTGAAAATAATAGAACTTTTAAGGTAAGTATAGAAAGAGTCTGGTGGACCCTGGACGACAATGGAAGTGTGTTCCAGAGCGAGGGGCTGTATATAATTATAAATTTACATAATTCTTCATGATGAGTATGTATTCATGTGTATATGTATTTATACACGTATGTATGCATTTGAGATTTTCACTCTGATTAAGAACGTCTATTCTTTCAAACATGCGATGATCTATTCTGATAAAAAGTTCTATTTCATGAAAGTGTCTTGATTTCAACGAAAAGTGCACAAGGTATTGGTATGGTGCTGATTGGTCTAAATATTGATGGGTTCAGTCAGTTCATACCATCTGAAAGCCACTGACTTACTGAGTGTGCTTTAAGCCTAACATGGTATGGTCATGGATGCTGCAGTGCAAAGCCAGTGATGCAGATGTGTGTGTTGTGTATCAAATCATTTGAGCTCCATACTTGCTACCAATATGAAGACCTGAAGATATGTCAGTGCAGTTTTTGAGCAGATTTGTTGTGTGTGAATTTCTTTGGAGAAATATTTTAGTAATTATTAGAATCTAATTGGTTGCTTGTTTATCATTGATTGTTTGACAGAACATCTGAAGCTAGATATAATGGTAACATTTATTTTTGTTTGTTAACCTGTGTTGTTCAAGACAAATTACAAGACTTCGAATGCTGCCGAATTTCAAGCTACTCCAAGCAAACGCAATCCTACGGTTTGTTCAGCAATAGTTTTTTAAATTATTTGTTTTATATCTAAGGCTTTGTAGTCTGTTGCTGTCAGTTAGTAATTTTTTTCTAACATTCAGAGGTAAATTCTGTTTATTGCAAATTTAATTGCAGGTTAAATATTTCATTGACAAAATTCTTTGATATTCTTTGATATCTTGATATATGTTACCGCTGTCTTACCAATTGAGTCATTGGAGTGGCCCCGACCTACCTGAAGTTTTTCTGCACTGTGATCTCGTCTTTGCTTGTGAGGACCTCCTTCGCCCCTCAGTATGGAATTGTCTTCCACAGTCTGTGTGCTGGGATCTTCTAGTCCTCTCACCTTCCCAGTTTCGGAGACACTTTAAGACTTCTGTTCGCTCACCCAAGCACTTACATTGGTTAGGGTATTGCTGATTTGAATGGTGCTATACAAATGTTTGATTACATTGCCAACTGATCTTTTATTTAGTGATATGATTTGATTATTGCTTGGTTATGGTGTGCCATCAGTTGATGCCTTGTGCATTTTACACTGGTGTAATGTAGTTACTAGTTACAATTATTGCTTTGAGTTTGATTCACAGTTCATCTGCTCCAATGCTAACAATCGATTTTCTGATTTAGTTCAACTCCAGCTTTGAGCGTGTGGCCTGCGGAAGGACTCAGTCTGCCGCAGAGATGATCCGGCAGGCACGTGAAATTCTGAACTTAAGCCAGGTCTTGCGTCCACGCTCTCTCAATCTTTGACATCAGCAAGTATCTTAAAACAGACTGAAGGACATTCATGACTGTAGAAGCAGCTTGCTTAGCAGAGACAGTGTGATATCATGTCTTTGACGTGCCTTGCTTTTAGAGATTGTTCAAGACATTTCAGACTTAATTGTGGCAAAACTCAGCTGAGTCTACCAACATCAGGTTGATTCCAATTCTGTTTGCAGCTGGAGCAGAGAACATCATGTTGAGAAAATGAACTGCTTTATTTATTGTGTCATTCCTTGAATGGGGTTTGTGAAGTGTATCATATCGTGGTCATTGGTGATTTTGAAAACTGGAACTGCTTTTTGATCATCGGTGTGTTTTCGCAGCTTGTTTACAGCTAACTGATTATGTTAAACAGATGGTCTCATTAAATTTTAGGATTGTTTGGAGGTAAAGATGTGCTTGGCTTGAGTAGTGTCAAGAAATTATGACACTGATTTTTCGTACTTATTTATTTGTAAGATCAATGAAGTGACTTTTGTGAGGTTTTTTAGAGTAGAACTGCAACAAACGTGGTTTGTTTGTTAGTTTGCTGCCAGTTGATGCCACTTAGTTGTACTTGTGTTTACCTGATGAAGTCATTGTTGAATAAAAGCTTTTTACACTTGTTTTTTTTTATGGTGCTGCACAAAGTTACGTGTCACCAAAGCTGTGGAATTTTAGAGTTTCATGTGAAGTTTGGTCATTAGTGTGGATATCTGGAGTTGATATCAGACTTTCTGATGTGATTCTAAAGCTTGTTGACTTGATTGATGATTATTAGTCTATGGGCGATTGATTTATTATTATTAGTCAGTCAGTTCTTGCCACGCAAAACCCGTGGACTTGCTGAGCTGTGGCTCAAGCTTTGTTGTATGCTATGCATTTAATACTGCTTTAAAATTATACAACGGGGCTGTTCAGACCCTAGTCAAAGGATTGATGTGAGGTTTGGGATCATTATCTGTAAATTATGTTACCAACAGGCGGATGAAGTAGTTTGAAGTGACTTTGATCTACATTGCACTAAAATTATGTATTCAGATTATGTAAAGATTTAGCTGCATTTTTGACCATGCTGAAATTTGCATATTACTTAATTGTAATGTTTTTTAATAATGTTGGATGAATTTAAAGATAAAAATAACCTTTTAGTGGAAAGCTGCTCCATCTTTTATGGCAATTGTGTGCTTATATGACAATGCGTGCATTGTCAGCTATTGTACAATTTTGTACCATATTCACGTCGCTTAAGATAAAAATTAAAGCTCTGAACATAAGATACAAAGAAAAATATTTGTGTGTAACTTTGCCTAACTTTATACCACAAGAGATTTTATAGATGTTTATTGAAAATATGCTTGTCACGGTCTCCTTTAACCACCTGCTCTCATTTAACCATTAGTCCTAATGTTTAAGAACCTGCTGTGTAAGTACCAAAACATTTGTGCTTCATGATTGGTTGCTACTTTCCAACTATTTTGCACCACCTGTTTGCCGACGATACTCAGACCCTTCTTAATGCTTCAGGCAATCCTTTAACTGCTTTGCTCTCCTTTAACCACCTGCTCTACTTTAGCCGCTTTGATCTCCTTTAACCGCTTTGCTCTCCTTTAACCTTTAACTGCTTTGCTCTCCTTTAACTACTTTGCTCTCCTTTAACCACCTGCTCTCATTTAACCATTTTGCTCTCCTTTAGCCACTTTGCTCTCCTTTAGCCACTTTGCTCTCCTTTAACTGCTTTGCTCTCCCTTAACCACCTGCTCTCATTTAACCATTTTGCTCTCCTTTAGCCGCTTTGCTCTCCTTTAGCCACTTTGCTCTCCTTTAACTGCTTTGCTCTCCTTTAGCCACTTTGCTCTCCTTTAACTGCTTTGCTCTCCTTTAACCACCTGCTCTCATTTAACCATTTTGCTCTCCTTTAGCCGCTTTGCTCTCCTTTAGCCACTTTGCTCTCCTTTAACTGCTTTGCTCTCCTTTAACCACCTGCTCTCATTTAACCATTTTGCTCTCCTTTAGCCGCTTTGCTCTCCTGTAGCCACTTTGCTCTTCTTTAACTGCTTTGCGCTCCTTTAACCGCATCTGGCTCTACTCTGACAATACACAGTTCATATGGCTTGGGTGGACTTTCTTCCTCCATTTCTCTGTAACTTCAGTCTATTCTTAAGTTCCTGCTTTTGTTCGTCTCTTAGGTGACATTCAAAAGTTCATTGGCTCCCTATTCCACAGCGTATACATTTCCATACCCTTTCTCCATATGTGTAATTGTGTAGATGGGGTGGTCCCGACCTACCTGAGTCTCTTCTGCACTCTGGTGTCCTCCTTTTCTGCTGGAGTTGCGATCTTCCATTCACGACCCTCTATAGGTTGTTAGTTGTTACACATAATTAAACCTTCTGCTACTGCTATCCAGGAACTTTGCCCTGGTCGACAGCTCAGCAGAGTCTGTTAATGTTATAAAAATATATCAGTTTTCGGTTGTGTCGTACAGTTGCCCTCCTACTGGCAGTTTGTTGATTCACTAAAGTGGGACGAGTTGCTTGTTGAACTCGGCAATATACTGAATATTTTTCATTGGAAGCCGAATGTCATTAATTATGTTTTGCGCTCCTAATTGCAAGCAGCATAAAGTCTTGGTTGACTGCATACAATCTATAGACCTTCGACACCTACACTGGTCTTTTAATATTGTCCATACGATCAAAGACTTAGTCTTTGGGCGCTGTAGAAATGTTGAGTTTACGATTACAATAGTAGGCTATCAGCAAACTGGATAGTGTCAGTAGTAGACTGGTAGGCCCACATTTCTCAACACCCGAGAAACCAGGATCGTTGGCGGAATAAAGAGGATAAGGGTTTATTTGTAGTTTTGGATTTGTAAATTTCTAAAGACCTAAGGTGCTGATGGTTGGGGCAGATCGTACTTAGACCGAATGGAACTTACAACGCTTGTGTAGCTAGGGTTTGAGATCAACGAACCCTGCTGTGGGGCATAACAACACCACGGCGGCCAACCGATGACCCTTACGCGTCGCAAGCCTACTAGGCCCTTTAAGCCACCTAATAGCGCTTAGGCCTGCGGCTATGTCGCTGCTCGTGTCACCCACCTATATATTTATATATCGAATCACCACTATAGGCCTATATGTATATAATATGTATAAGATGTGCATATATATATATATATATATATATATATATATATATATATTGATAGATGTTGCCCCCACGATAGTAGTTTCGTTGCAACCGTGGTGTTGCGCCTACATGCTTGTCACGCACACAGACAGATCTCTGACAGACTCAGTCATAGACTAACTCATAGCAAAGCAAACAGTGGAAGGCTGTCGTCTAGCTCGACCCCATTCGAGTCTGTCATCTCTCTGCAGTCGGGATATAACATCCCATTTTAAACGACGCATACGGGCCTTTACTTTATACGGGCCCACCACGGAACGTAGTAGCCCTGTGGTCGCCACGAATAGGTCTTCACCGGTCTGTAGGCATCTCGTTTTCCGACTGGAGCCCATTGTACGGGACTAAGCGTATCGAAAAAAGACGAGTTGATCGCCTGCTGTTGGGCGTGTGTGTTTGTACGCCTGTGTACAGTTAGAAACCCGGTCTATCAAGCGATTCGCTGCTTTCAACACAGAACGGCCTTTGCAGGCGGTAAAATGGCCGACGCAAGTATCATGAAGGTAAGCGTTTACCTGTATTGCCTATTGACTGCCTTTACATGCGTTGCCTGTTGACTGGCCTTCTAGGTCGAGCGTCGTCAGGCAAATGATTTATACATTTTAGATTGATTGCAAGATTTGATTAGTCGATTCATTGGCAGACTCGATTTGATGCAACAGTTGTACGCAGTAAATACGCAGGCCTAGATTTTGTTTGCCTTGCAAACGTATGGATTTATAGACCCTGCTCATTTTTCAATGACTTTTTGGGGTGAGGTCCGTCACCACCGCTGTCCAATTGAATAGGTGCCTTATAAGATCCCCTTGCACGGACCGTGCTCGCTCTGATTTCTGATTGAAATCGTATGAATAACCTATCGGTGCAATGTAGGGTGTGGCGTAGTTGATTAAGTGGGTGTGCGAATATGTAGCCTATTGCCTCGACGTACGTCTATAATGTTCATATCACGAGGGATTTAAGAAATTATTTAAGGTCTTCAACGTGACACCAAACGACAAGCTTCAGGGTTTATATAATTGTGTAGGCTTACCACAGACGTAACCAGATGTTGACTAATGTGGTACTAAAGTGTCCTGAGAATTTGGTCACTTAATTGGTCTGTATTGTGGTGTTAAGAAGGGCATCATATGGTTAAATGACAGATGGGGACCACTTTGGGTTACCCTTCTATAAATGCAACTGGCTTGCCTCATCATGCTTAATATGTTTAAGACATAAGAACACACTATATAGAAATATAGTGTGTATTTTATTTAAAGGAATATAATTAAGGGTACACTGTATTCTTGTTCATACATACTTAAAACTCTTGGCAACATACTTAAAACTCTTGGCAACATACTTAAAACTCTTGGCACCGATTTGCAGAAGGGTCAACTGTGTTGACTGCTTCAGGCTTATTGTAAGGTATTTGTTAAGATCTCAAAAATAAGCACTCCCTTCCATTGGAGTAAACTCAAGTTGAATAGTTGAGATCTAGAGCTCCTTTGGTGCTGTATTGATTCAAGATACTAATTAGGATGACTATGCAGTACTTTAGCACAATGAATCTCATCGTTTCCTGTTACACATAACTGCTATAAACAACTTTGTTGAATTGTTGGTGATGTTTGATAGATAAATAAAATATGGACTTCTTGAAATGTCACTTCTCAATTATTACTCCATTCTGTCTTCCTAGAACAGTGGTTTGTCCTGATGATGAGTCCTCAGATATTAGAAGGACAATTTTTAAAGCATGGTTTGAATGCTTGAATATTTTGTCATTTTTAAGGGTAGTTTAGAGCTAGTCGGTGTGACCATGTGACCATGTGGGTTTCAGGAGTGTTGGAATCAGACCTATATGACCTAATCCATGGTTTGATTTAGTCTCAGTGACTTTTTTTATAACAATGTAGAAGGATAGTAGATAAAGATTAGACAATGATGCGATAGACAATCTGATCCCCACCCCACAGCACATCAGTCTACCCTATAACCACAAGCCGTTGTCCCATCCTTGCCCCATCCCCATAGGACCACATAACATTCCCTGCAAAAAGTTTTCACTGATTGCTGATTGAATTAGTAAAGCACACACAACGAAAGATGTCCTCGAATTAGAACCATCATCGTCATCAGCATCATCATCTTTGGAGTTTGAACTCCTTGGAGTTAGTTAGTGAGTAAGTAAATAAAAACAAGTTTACTCTTTATTAGGCCATCTGCTAAACAGCACCCTGTTGGACAAACATCTTGTTGACTTCAAGGTCTAAGATACAAATGAGTATGATTTAGCCAAATAATTCAAAGCATCAGGCTGCTGTGTTTGACATGTCTTTGGTCAGAGCAGATCTACTGTAATGTATTTTTCTCATATTCCTGTAATAGAAACCGGATGTGCAAAGTGAGATTACTGCTCCAAAAATTACAAATGTTTTGACGGTTGTTGAGGCAGCAACAAGGAGTGCACGAGTGCCCGGGCAGCACTGCGTTGTGGTTCAACGAAACTTGAAGATTGCAAACTGTGTGACGGGTTGGACTTAACGTGTCCACTGGTGCAAACCACACATTACATGACAGTGATTTCTTTTCACTCAGAACCATTTTAGAAAGCAAGAATGATTTTGATTTATTGTGACTCTCAAGTCAAATGTATCCACATGCAAAGGTTTTATAACACTGCCTTGTGACATCACACAATCGATGTCACTCTATCAGAAGATAACAATGCAGTCATCCCAACAGCCTTGTTACATTTTATGATAAAGGAAGCCTGCAAGACAGTATTTCCCATCTTCGACTTTGTATGTCAGGGCTACCAAATGGGACCACATGTAAAACAGACATATGAAAGCCATATTGGAATATTGTTCGTATGGGCTTGGTTCATATAAAATGTAATGTACTGCTGTTATTACAACTGTGGGTTTTAAAGCCCAATGCTATTGCTCCAAAGTTTTGATGAGAAAGTATGGAAAGCATTCAGAGAATGAGGAAGTACTGGTACACAACTACATTGGAGTAGTCTTGTGGGAACCCAAAGTTTGAGGGTGCATCTCTGATGCATTTAAGTAGAATTCAATACAAGTCTAGGTCTTCCCAATGTCCTACATTTACAAAACATGAGCTACTGTTGCTTACATATTTTGACATTATGTGACATTTCGAAAAGACAAGAGCTGTTGACATATAGTTAAATGTTCACACGAGGCCCTGCTTGCTGATTAGTAGAAATCTATGCCAAAGGCAAATATAGATACGAGTGTTTTACTCTGTCCCACGCGTAACTAATTCTCAGGCTCATGATAGATTCCGCATGCTTACTAAATACTAAATCAGCTAGAAAATTAAAGAAGGGGATTTCAGCAACTAGTTCCATGTATGGATCTCTAAACTTGGATGGACATTCATTCAGAGAATCTGTAAAGTACTTTTCAAGATTTCTAAAGAGGGGACCCAACAACTTAAGGCTGTTATAAAATGTGTGCCTATAGGAAGTCAACTCTTGATCACCTGATCTTGTTTTATGGTGAGTCGTGCGACGGCTGTGTCAGCGACAGCATTATGAAAAGGTTTAGTGTGTATAGCTCAACCTGTTTGGACATAAATAGCTATTGACCTGACTGACATCCAGTCGAAGTGACGAAGCCTAATTCAGTACATTGGTATCTCACTAGCAAATTTATGAATATTTTGTACAATATGATTATGTGGCCATGACCGTTTACAAAACGTCCACTTAGATGCACGATTAGTGGGATATGTACAAGTAAAACCTGCATTTAGGAACAAAAAACGAATAGAAAGTATGAGCAATTGTCACATTTGTTAGTGTCAAACCCATAACTGTCTTCTTTGACCGTGTTTGGACTGGGAGCGCCTGTGAGTAAATTTCTTGAAGAGGCGCAATATCAAGTTTCATTGATTGATTGATTGATAACTATTTGAGCTAATGTTTGCATGCAGTTGCAATAAAAAGATTGATTGCACAGATTTGATACTGAAAGAGTACTAGTGCCTGTGGTTGGTCAATTCTATCCTGCTCTATCCTATTCTATTCTGTTCAATTCTATTCTATTCTATTCTGTTCTATTCTATTCTATTCTGTTCAATTCTATTCTATTCTATTCTGTTCAATTCAATTCTATTCTATTCACTGATCACTCGCAGTACAACCTAATCAGAGGCGCTCCCAGTGGCGAGAACCGAGGATAAAAGTCTTAGCTTAAGAGAATGAGTGGAAACAGTAGTGCCCCAGATAAGATCAGAGAGTGAGCTATAGCAGGAAGGTCATTCCTAGGCAAAAGGTCAATACCAAGAGGTCACGAGGGTCTAGAGAGCAAAGACGACGTCCAGAGGAGGCTGAGATAACTGCTGTTGTCTTTGATTGTATAGCATATAGTTAATGCTTGAATGGCTTCTATCGATGAAGCCAAGAGATGGAGGCCTTAAATTGCTCTTTGGTATTTGTCTTGTTTAGCAGATTACTGCAACCAAAGGCAAAATACAAATTGTCTTTCATTTGGTTTGGCAGTGCAACTGTCAAAGCCTGAGCTGCCACTTGCACTAATAAATGGCATAAGATTACAGCTGTCTGGACCGTTATCAAATGCAAATATATCTTCACAGTGCTTGAAGGATTGAATAGGCTTTTGATGGAAAGGAGGCTTAATGATTAACAATACATGGTGATTGAAAGATTTCTGAATTTTGCAGTGATTGAAAGATCAATGAGTATCGTAGCGATAGAAGGGCCTATTAAAAGAGTTGCGATTGACAGGTCTTTTAAAATACTAGTGATTAAAAGGTTGATGAATGTGGCTAATCACTGACTGATTTTATTGCACTGATTTGATCTTTGACTGAGAAAATTGAGAATGTAAAAGAACTGAAAAAATATTTAGAATGCCAACTTTTGCTATCTTTGTTATTTGCTGGCATCTCTTCATTAGAAACTCCGCCACTGGTTGTACTCTGTCAGTGCCAGTCCCAAGCCTGGATAAAGGAGAAGGGCGACGCTAATGATCTTTGTTATCACACAGTGTCGTTAAACTGCAACTACCCTCTTCATTAGAGAGCTATAAAAATCACGGATGTCATTTGGCAATTTGTGTCAGTATGTCGAGTAGAAATTGTTGAGTGGTTGTGTTTCTAGGAAGATGATGAGTCGTCCATTCTGGAGACTCTAATGAAGGCTTGCAAGAACGGCAATGCATCTGCAGTCGAGGAACTTCTTCGTGCAATATCCGACTTGGATATCAATCAGAGCAATCAGGTACATGCAATCAGATGGTGGTGATGGTGGTGATTGAAAGGATGACATGGTTGTGTTAATGTTGTTAATGTTATTGTGTAGAATGGTGTTGTGTTGGGTCTGATGCTGGTGTGGTGGTTGTGTGTTGCTTCTGCTTCTGTTGCTGGTGCTATTGCTGGTAGTACTGTGCTGTCGATGGTGATGCCCGTGACAATGCTCGCGACCACTATCAACATCAAATAAATTTGACCGCCATTGACCTGTTTTGCTTGTGTCCATTGCCCTGTTCTTCTGCCTCAGCTGTGCTATGGTACTATACAAATCATCTTATTATTATTGTTATTATTATTATTATTATTATTATTATTATTATTATTATTATTATTATTACGCAAGATAGATCTGATCTCTCATTAGGTGTTGCAAAAGTTGTGGGGAGGCAGGAAGAAGGTCTCAGCAATGGTTGCGTCTCCTCGATTCAGGCATAATGAAAGTGCATCAGAACGCAATGGCTTGATACTTGAGAGCTGTTGAATGGGATAGCCAGCTTCTCGACTATCTCGATATATATGTGTCATGTTGTGTCCATGGTTAGGTAAAAATTAAAACCGCTCTTGTTTGAGGATCAGATGGTTTCATTTCCTGAGTTAGTCAAGTAATGTTTTGTGTTTCAGTTATGATTATTAATGTTGTTGTTGCTGTTATTATTGTTTTTTTAATCCCCAGAATTTCAAAATTTATTATTACTATTATTATTATTATTACTGTTGTTATTATTATTGTTATTATTAATTTAAATATTATTATTATTATATGTTGGTATGCAGGTGAATGTAATTAAGCAGAGGCAGTGATCTCGTTTGAGAGGTGGGAGGACACCCAATGAGAGGGGTAAGAAATGTGGGGAGGAGGGACAAACGTATAGCGTGAACCCTCTCTGTAAAAGGTGAGGGGGTCTTGTCCCTCCCGGGATCGCCACCTCTGTAATTAAGTACCTTCCAATGACCTGTTGAATAAGCTCCTTGTAAGCCTTCTCAACGTTGTGCTGATGCAATTGCATTTAAAATTTTCAAGGCATGATACTTGTGGTAATATCACCTGAAGAGTTCACACGATTGTTCAGGCTACATTTAGAGCCAGTATCTAATGTAGACAAAACTAAAAATAAGTGGGTTGAAATCAGCATTACGGACCAGATGATTGGTTCCACGCTTGTGCGTGGGCCAGCCATTGGTGACTCTGTTAGCTTCCTCTGCATTGTTTTTGCTAACTGTACTAGCACTCATTGAAATGACATTTAACATCTTGTAGCTAGCGCAGAGAGCGCCTCTAAGTAGATTTCTTGAAGAGGCGCTGCATCTAGTTTCATCGATTAAAAAAGCATTATACTCCACTTACTTCTCACTCACTCTCTCTCACTCTTAAAGTGACTGGAAAACTTTCTTATGTATAGTGTTGGAATAGGGATGAACACACATCTTTGACTAGTTATTACATTTCTTCAGTCAACAAGTTTGAACAAAAAATATGCAATTAATCCATATATCATTTACTTAAGACTATATCAAATTGATATTAATA
Organism: Bimastos eiseni; assembly: GCA_959347315.1. Classification (NCBI taxonomy): domain Eukaryota; kingdom Metazoa; phylum Annelida; class Clitellata; order Crassiclitellata; family Lumbricidae; genus Bimastos; species Bimastos eiseni. Next base: position 8,880,944 of record OY365808.1, on the reverse strand, counting down.
AGTATTGCATCACCCTACAATTAAATAATAACACTTAAAGAGTAGAAATAATGAATTATTTGCTTCCTTGTATCTGCAACCAACAGACAGTCCTGAAAATATCTAAATGACCGATTTTATGTTTTTTTTACAAAATAATTTGAGTGACATTAATAAAAAACTGACTTTAAATGCATTAAACCAATTTTTAGCTATTTGCAAGGTGATCATGGTGATGCAATAATTATTTCCATAACTCTTGTAAATTTTCCACCACTTTGTCAATAAATTTTCTAGCATCTTGTCATGAAGTAACGGATGACAGACATCTGCCGCCAGGCATTGTCAAAGAACCACTAGTGGCCACACTGAACGTGCCATGCACATTGCTGATTACTTGGGGAAATTTGTGTTGAGTGCTGGCTAATCTTGTGCAATCTTAGATGGTGACTCATGCTCTTCGTTTCCTTCTGATAAGGTAGTGAAGTCTTTCTGATAAGGTAGTGAAGTCTGAGGTTGGCAGACTATGGACAGAAGACATATTGGTCTAATATGTGACGTTTATAAGGAAGATTATGCTAACATTGACCTTTAAGTCTTAGAAAAATAATAGGAATGAACTGTTGTTGTTACCTGCTTATCCAATCTATACTGTGGTACTCTTGACTGTGTATGCAGTGGTACATGGCAATACAGTGATACTTGGCCATACACTGCTACTTGGCTTTACAGGGGTACTTGGTCATGCATTGGTACTTGTCTGTACAGTGATACTTGGCCATACACAGCTACTTGGCTTTACAGCGGTACTTGTCTATAAATTGGTATGTGACTGATACTTGGCACTACTGTGGTACTTGTCTATATATGGGTACTTGGCCATATATTCCAATTTGGAATGCTCAATGGTCTTTTCATTACTTTGATCAAGTTGTTAAAACCCATTTTTCGTGTCAAAGAACAAATGTATTGTGATCGTAGATAATGTTTGTCCCAATTCCCATTATGATTTATTAAGATATAATGTATACTTGTTTGAGTGAACGTATGTGGGCCTTTGCATGTTTGTGTCTGCATTTAGCCCCTGTTTAATTGTAATAGTAAATGAGTAATTATTTAGCACCTCGTCAAGAGCAAACTGTGCAGTGAGAGATCTCTTAACATGACTATTTAAATACAATCTACATGTAAAGTGAAAAGTTATAGTGGTATATATAATATGTATATTTAATAATTATTTATTTATATTTTGACTCGTTGCACCTGCTATGAACTATCGTAGCATTTGTTGAAGTGGTAGATTTGGTAATCTTTAAAAACTCTTGTGCCAATGCTTATTTTAATATGTATTGCTGTATGAATCGGATTGCTGACTTTCAAGTCGCAATGGGGTTATTGGCAAGGAAAGGTGTCTCTTGTTGTTGAATCACTTTCATTGTCATGTGATGTAGTCAAAAATCATCATGAGCTCAAGGCATGTACATCTGAGAAATATCGTTGAAAGAGATTTATAATAAAGAAGTTTGATCCATTTCAGTTTGGGGAAACACCTTTCCTTCAGGCAGCCAGTGGCGGCCATCTTGATGTCTTGAAGCTACTACACTCTCGAGGCGTTCCTGTTAATTCAAAGAACCAGGTAAACACATAAGTACAAGAAGACTTAATCACATAAGAATGAAGAGGTATGAACATATAAGAATGATGACGTCTACATTTGCATGAATTCACTTGAACATTGGTCCATGGCAGATGAATGCAATTAATTAGAGCCAGCTTCCATAGAGTAACCAGTAACAGAATGTGTAGCAGTAAATCGCAAATCGTCTTCATTAGCGTAACATAGTTTTAGACTACTGTATAAATCTAAGCCCACAGAGGCAGCCATCTTGTAAACAGAAAGTCAGAGCAGATGGGTGTGCGAGACCATGTGTTCGGCTGTGACTGCGTTTTCTAGTGACTCTTTTGGCTAATCTCAACAGCTCTTAGTGGACTGGAATTTGGTTGTTGCTTGCATCTTCATAGATAACTCTGAACCCGTAAATACGTCAGTTGGACTAGGTATTCTTTGTATCTGTTGCATTACTGGCAAGCAGTTGGATCCAGGGATTGTGGCTTGGGAGTGGTATTGGAGATAAAGTCACAAGTTGAGCAAATAAAGTAGTAAAGTATACAGTTGATCAACTACCCATTGCATTGTGCGATGTGGATAAGCTTTCTAAAGTTTCTAATGAGTTGCTGACTATTGGAAGGAATTTTTCAGTGTCTAAGAAACCAGAACTGTTGAGCAGATATCTTTATGTAGTGCTATACAAATGATTATCAATGAATGAAACTGAATGCTGAATGAAAACAGTACAAATTCATGACTAATATTACACAAAGGAAATGTACTTAATTTACATGGCTAAATGCAAGGCTTCCAAGCACATATCTTTGACTAGTTATTAATTTCTTCAGTCATCAAGACTGAACCAAAAATATGCAATTAATCCATATATAGTTTACTTAGGACTATATTAAATTGATATTAATATGGACATAATGGATGTTAGCCATGCAAATTAAGTACATTATGTAAATTGTTGTTGTGATTGACAGATTGTATGATATGCTGGCAGCTTTTATGCTATAATTGTACACTGGAGCTATATTACAATGCTGCACTTTGGAACATGATTAGTGCATGATTATGATTAGTGTATAATTAAGATTAGTATGTTAAAACTTCAACAGTTATATAATTATGATATATTCTTAAGAGTTTTTTAAAATATGTTTCCGACCGATTCAAATCAGAATTATAAGCAGGTCCTGTGTTCAGTAGGTATCCATACAAATGGATGTAAGTATATATGTATGGATATATTTATGCATGGATATTTGTATCCATGGATTAATGTGCCTGTGGGTATCAGTATGCATAGATAATTAGATATATATGCATAAATATTGCATAAATAGACATATGCATGCATAGATATAATCATGTGCACATAGATATTGTATCATTAGATATATGTATTGCATAGATATATGTATAGATAGATATTGTATATAAGCACTACATATATATTCATAGATATATGTATGCATATACAGAACATTCCAGAACTTTCTGCCACCTTGTCGAATTTGCTTACGAGCAATAGCAGCAGTTTGGCTTCAAGGCTCTTGCATATCTGATGATTTTGATTAAGTATATCCAGCACCACATGCATTACTTCATTCTGTTGTACAAATATCCTCTATAGTTCAGAGACTCACTGTGCATCCATGCATGCAGCATGTGATATTGTATAATAGTTTTGTATATATATATATATATATATAAGATATATAAGATATATCCATATCATACACCTAACATACATTCAGCACAGTTTGTGTATATATTATATATAAATTTATGTGATATGTATGTATATATATTTATGTATATATATATTTATATTTGCACATACTATGTATTATATATATGTAGTGTTGATGATGGTAATGATGAATTGGTGATGATCATGGGTGTATATATATATATTCATATGTATGTATTTGTATATATATCTATGTATATATATTTACATGTGCATTGTGTGTATGTAGTGTTGATGATGAGTTCTCTGTCCACAGGCAGTTCCATTGGCTTTTATATATAATACCCATGAGGTGGTTTTCCATTGCCTTCCTTGCAGACAATTATGGATGAACAACTTGTCTGAGGTCGCAATACAGTGGCTTGAGGTGGATGTGAACGTGCGACCCTCCAGTTAGAAGGCACCGAACGTACCGCATGCCACCGCATCCCATGCATCATGTGTTAATCTGCGTTTTATGTCTTTTTGGTATTGTAGAAAGGTGACTCTGCACTGCATTTGGCCGCTAGGAATGGACATTTCACCTCTGTTGTGTTCTTGGTCCAAAATGAGGCAGATTTTGATGCAGAGAATGAGGTAAGAAGAGGGTAGAATGGTGGAAGAAGGAAGGCAGGGATGGGGGACACTGTAGGAAGGGGAAGGGATTAACAGACATTGACAATTTATTTTCTGCTGAAGTTATTTGGGCCATCCTATTTAGAGCAAGGTGTCATTATGGCTGGTGATATATGCCAAAATGTGTGATTAGATGTAGTCATTAGTGCTCTAATTTCATCAAGCAAATGAAAATACATAGCTTTTATTTAGGTTGCAAAGGAAACTGCGTCGTGCAATTTCTTTATTTAGGTTTGTAAAATTGCAGATTAAAAACAATAATATTAATTATGATTAGAAATGCTTTCTCCAGGCTAATTTGTTGACTTATTTTGCAATTGCTGAGTATCATTATTGTGGTAACTTTCCCTGGGAATGTTTTTTTGTGTTAACCAACATTACTCTTTTGTGTTTAAATCTGTGTGAAAATTACTTTCTCTTAGCACAACGAGACTCCACTCCATGCTTCCACAGCTGGAGGCAATGTGCAAGTGGTTGATTTTCTGGTACGTTCTGGTGCAAAGATGGAAGCGCAGGACCAGGTAAAGCTTAGGATGTGCGACACGCTGTCTTTTTACATTCAGACTCAATGGCATTCATTTGGCCACTGTGGAGTCTAAGATTTTGGAATTTGATTCACTTTGAATTTCAGTGTAGCAATGGTTGTGATACCTCAAAGGATTGGCCATCCACAGATTAATTCTATTTTATTTTTCTTGTGCTTTTCCCTTACTCGATTGCTTCGAAGTCTTTAGTCATCTTGTTTCATGACAGAACACGGAATGAATGATTGGTGAACTATGAATGTTACATTGCATTCCAGTGACCTCTGATCTCCATCTGATAGACTAAGAAGAGATGAAAAACACATCCGTTCATGATTATTTATTTAATTAAAAAGAAGCCTTCATTGGTTTACATTTAGGTGTCAATACATGTGGGCTTAACACCTTAGCAATGAGCTGCAATGGTTTCCCAGTCACTTTTAGTACACTCTGTGTGTTAATGGGATAAACAACATGTGTTTATTTGCTATATTTGCTGGCATTGTATTTCCTTTTTAACTCTCTTTGTTTTATCACTTTATTGGACAGTTGTTCAAGCTGTTGCAATACGTATTGAATTTTAATGTCATTTTGTGATAAATTAGAAGCATGTATCTATCCACTGTTGCTATCAGTTCATGTATATTTGTTTCTTGTCTTGAATTCTTGTATTTATTAGCATGCTTTAAAAATTTAATTATTTATTTGTTCCTTTTATGCTACACGGTTTGCTACTCTGATTAGTTTAACTGTGTCCTCATGCAAGAGTTGCAGCACATTGTAATTAGTTAATTGCAGGTTTACAATTAGTTTTCAGTGAGTGTGCCTTCTCACATTGGTTCATTCATTGAGTGTGGTTTTAGAGAGGAGACACAGCTTTGCATTTGGCTTGTGCATCTCGTCAGTCTCAAGTGGCAATGGCTCTGCTTCACCTCAGATGTGCAATGGACATCCCGAACAGAGTGAGTCTTCTCCGAGGTTTAGGGGTTTTGTTCTTATTTTCATCATGGAAAAGTAATCTTATGGACAAGTACTTGGCTTTGTGGTCTGTTGAGAGTTACCCATGTCTTACTTAACCCTTTACCAACCAGCATGTACTAAAATGTATGGGAAACATATACAGCTGGTCGTTAAAGGGTTAACTGGTCGTGCAGCCAAAGCCTGTTGTGTTGGCTTGCTTCCTGAATCCAAAATGATAATAAAAGGAATTTGCTGAAACTTTAATAATACCTGGTGAACACATACCTACATAAATCAGTATAGAAGAGTGGCATCGTACTAATTTATTTTGTGTTTATGTGTATGGATATATATAAATATGAATGATCTTAATGTTATGAAAAATCTACTACAAACAACTCTCAAATATTGCCACCTCAGCAACCTTCCAGAAATAAAAACAAGAAAACAGAAAGAAAACGGATTACAAACGTTATATGAAATGAACTGAAATGCTTCAAAAACCTTAAAGATGTTAACAACCTATATGTTGCTATAAGGTGTCGCTAAACGTTGGAATAATAACAACATTTATTTTAAAGAAAACTTTTGTCCATTAAGGCTTCTAATGTATGCTGTATATCTATGTATTTGTGGAAATAGGCTTTGGAGATTCCATTGCACCTCGCTTGTCGCGAGGGAATGCTTTCCATAGTTCAGACGATGTGTGCATTTGGTTGTCCTGTGAATGTTGTTGATCAGGTAAAGACAAAATCTGTTTCCTCCTCTCTTTATTGAATTATTTGCTTCTTTTAGCTATGCAGTTTTATGAGCAAAAGAAAGCCATGTCGTCAAGTGTTTTTGCAAACATTGTGTAATACTTTTTCAATAATACAGCAATGTGATTTTTAAGCAGGTCTACCAGCAGTAGGCCATAAGTTTTTTATTTATTTATTTATTCAGAAATTTGGTATCGCCCTTCTTGACACAATTCCTGTTTAGTTCAACGTCCATTGTCTTCTTATATGTATTCAAGGACTGGAACCGCAACTGAAAATTCTGCCACCTTGGGCTTTTAATATCCTTCATAAGGGCGTTCGTGTTCTAATTTTGACTACTGCACACATAGACATTGAATGTAATTACTTCCTCTATAATATTGATGAGTTTACTGCCTATATTAATTACACCTTAGTTGCTTAATGCTGCTATTTTCATCAGAACTTGTTTACATGTTTGTAGCAGGTCCCATAGTTCCGCAGTATGTACGCTATGTGAGACTAAGGTGTATACTGTATCCATCCTGTGATAGTGTCAGGTATAAATGTCCACAGCATAGGCAGGCGCATGTTCACATTGATTTGGATTATGTATACATGAATGCTGTGGTATCAGCATCGAGGTTAAGTTATTTGAGTGGAGATGGTCTCTCTTGTATTTGATTAACACTTGCTGCATGCCAGATAGGTGTGCCATGGTACAGCTAGTATGTTTAATTCTGGACTGGTGAATTTTGGCATTTAGTCTGGTGTTATTTTAATGTGATTCTGCAACTAAAAGGAGCCTTCTGGTTGGTGTGAATACCTATAATTATGGCCCACAATTATGACAGAAATAGAGAAGCTGATGACCCATAATTATACAGTTGACACCGCTTAAGCCACATAACAAATAAGTGCATAACTCTCACCAGTCTGTTTCAATATAGGGCATTTTAATGGAACACAACTCCGGGTATGTGCAATTTTTGCATATGTGCATAATTCTGTTATATGCATAGCCGACTACAGGCTTATTATGTATTGATCTGTGTATATCAATGTCGCTTAATCACTTAGGCAGCTTAGCACATTCTAGCCGGCTAGGCAGTTTGCCATAGGCAGCTAACACCTCCGGCTGTCCAGTGATCTACCTTAGCTGCAACATGGTCCTTATCAACAGGTAATGTAAAATTAATATCGGTCAACATTTCGGAGTGTGCAAACCCTACTATGATCATTCCTTTTAGATTTCTTCAACTGAATATTTACTGAAGGTATTATAGCATGTAGACTCTGGAATCTCTTTTCAGTACATTTGACCAATTTAACATTGCACAGATGAACTTCTGTTAAGTGCATGGGTTCAATGCAGTTCCGAGTCTATGCATAGGAGTCGCATTCACCTGTCAATCAGTCGACTCCCTTTGGAGGGATTTGCTTTGGAAAAACCTGTTTCAGTTCGGTATTATCAGGATATAATTGCTTTGTGTTTCAGATGGGCATGACTCCGTTGCATTTGGCAGCTATTACTGGTGATGGGGATATGGTGCGATACCTCCTTCTGTCTAACGCAGATTGCAACAGAACAAACAGGGTAGAAACACAACAGACTTACCTTCTATGTAACTGTCATCATCTGATAATTGTCTTGGTGACTGAACCTCACCAATACCCGTTGCAGCTTGAATTGATTACGAAGTAGTAGGCTAAGTCACAACTGAAGGGCATAAACAATGCAGTTCTTCAGTTGCAAGAAATGTTAAGTCTGTAGTCAACTTAGTCATGATCAAGATAAATTCACAGGCAAAGATGTTCTTTAGAGGCAGCATTGCCTGGTTTTAAAAAGACATTTTACAAAGAGATATGTATACACTCATTACCGAAATTTATCTAGCACCCCTTCAAGGTTACTACTCAGATATATATACACTCATACATGTGGTTATGTGTCAGAAGAGCAGTAGAATGGCAGATTACAAAGACTACATGGAGTGAGTCTCATGTCCGATAAGAACCTTTCTCTTCTTCCCACTTGCAAAGATGACAGGAAGTGTATCTTAAGGGTATTTAAACAAATGTATTGTCTAAGCCCTCTTAACTGTCTCCTAGGTTAGAGGTCCTACTAATTTGTGTACCCAGTTGGGGTGTGCCAACCATTTGTGACTAAAAAACGAACATATGCACATTTACTCTGTATGACACATATTGAAAATTGTTGTTCTCAGTTTCAAGTGAAGGTCCAGATATTTGGAATTGTCTACTACAAAAAACCTGATATGCTACTATCATTTAAATCATTATTCGAGCAAGAATCACTATTTTGCTCTTGGTTTTGGATGACTCCATCTTGGCTGCTAGCTAATATATATCCACACGTCATATTCAGATTGGCTGACTTTCTTTGCAGAATAAGTGTGGTAAATAAATACGAACTTCCTGAAGAGGTGCTACACAAATTGACAAAAACAATGCAATGTCCAATACACAGTTGTTTGTGTTTCAGATGGGCATAACTCTTGGAATACATTTCACTTGGAAGCGTATCCGTAAATGTTGTTGTTTATATTTCGTATAGGATGAATCGCGTCCAGAAGAAATAGCCAATGGTCATGGTCACTCAGAAATTGGTGAACTCTTGATGAATATGAGATTGGTAAGATTATCAAGATTCCATAGCTCTTGTAGTAATTTGACTGTGAGATACAGCTTACAGCATAGTTTAAAAGAGTATTTTTGAGGATTCAACGTAATGTTCAAAAATACTTCTCTAAAGTTCGTCTTAAAAATAAAGTTTACAGATGGCCTAATGAAAAAACAACTATTCTAACACTACAAAGACCTCAATTAGAGCATAACATTTAAAAAATTTATGATTTTCTGATAACACCAGCTACTTTTGAGTTTGGTGTATATCTGAACGTATATCAGGGTTCTGTGCTTGAGGTTAAAAAGCAACAAATTGTTGACTTTTAGACTCCTTCGATGGGTTCAGCCAATCAGCTTATACCAACAACCAGACCTATTGGACGTGTAAAGGTGAAAATCTTCGGCGATAGCGCAGTTGGCAAGACAACACTCTTGGAGTCACTAAAGTGTGGATATGTACGAAGTTTCTTCCGTTGGCATCCAGCCACGAGGGAGGTCGTACCGAGAGGTAAATCAAGCATTTGAAAGAATGAGGTATTTGTTTTGGTATGCTAATGCATTGGGTATACACCTGCCACCAGAAGCAGAAACCTTAGTCCCATAGAAACTTTTTAGCCACTTAGCAACCAGGCTCTTTAGCAACCACCATACTTAAAAAAACCCAGCTTTCTTAGCAGCTAGAAACAAGGACTTTCTAGTATCCAACCTTTACATAATTCCAGAGCATATTTTCAGTTAAGAAATTAAATAAAGATAATGTGATGACTTTGTTATATTTATTACTAGTGTACATTTTTATTTTACATGAAACAAACTCTTCTCTTGAACCATGTTATTTAATTTATTTATGTGAACGCTACAGAGAAGCCTGCAAATCCTGAATTGCGACGACGTCTGTTTGAAGAGATGCCGATTCACAACAACTACACACATGGGATTGACATTCAACAGGTCAACATTTGGGGTATGGACTCAATTGAAAGTGTTTCTGGTTGTCAAGGCCGCTGACTTTGGTTTTACGTTGTACAGCACCCGTGTAGTGGTTAGGGCCGCATTTAAGGCGCCTTATAAATCAGCGTTGTTATTATTATTATTATTATTAAAGTAATACAGTCTAAATAGTCTAAATCCAATCTACCCTAGTGGTAGCAATGTAACAGCAATTTTTATGAGCAAGAATACCAATGTAAGAAATTTATACAGCAGACTTTTATCTAAACCCATATATTGCAAACAAGACTGTCGAAATAAACTGATGATGCTATGGACTTTTTGGTGATGTGTTGTAGGTCCTGGAGATGTGAGTTTCTGGGAGTTTTCCGGTTATGAGCCTTACCACACGGCCTACGATCACTTTGTTGGTGAACGCCATTGTATTCACTTGGTTGTCGTGAACATGAACGACACTTCACAGGAGCGATTGCGACAGCTTCACTTCTGGCTGAACTTCATTCGATCTCACATGTCACCAACAGAACCAATAGGTAAGCAATTAGTAAACAATTATTAAGCAATTTTTAATAAGCAATTATGAAGCAATTTGTAAGCAATTGGTCAGCAATTAGTAAGCAATTAGTAATGAATTAGAAAGCATTTAAATTTATATATTTCTTTATTAAAAAGTATAAATCAGCCTATTTCGGAAATTTGATAAATTATATTTATTGGAAAGTTGAATTTTATATTCCACTCTAAGTAGCCATTATATATGATGTAAGCCTACATTTTTATATCTCGTATGAAATTCTGTCAAACCCTAGGCTTTGGAGGCTGTCAATTGTGGCCAGCCAGAGTCATAATCATTGCCACTCACGCTGATGAGGCCCAGTGCGCCAAGAACCAGAAAGGCGAATGGGAGATGGAAGGCAAAGCAGCTCTTGTCAACAGTCTTCTAAAGACGTTTGGTGCCGATCTCCTAATAGTTCCGCATCTGTACATCATGGATGTTAACGAAGCAGCAAGCACCGAGATGAAACATCTGAGAACAATGCTCTATGAAATGAAGAACTTCATTGTTCAGGTAAGAACAATAGGTTCTCAATAATAGAGATTATTATTATGCATTTACTAGGCATGACAAAGGGACTGTGAGGTGATCATCAATCTCCAGGTGACACAGTTTACTTCAATGAGAACTTGAATAAGGGAAATGTAGAAATCTTTGCTCTCACTCAATTTGTCATGGTTACATTTTTGCAAATGCCCAGAGTGCCACCGAAGAAGTTTGCAGAAGTTTTCCCTCCTCTGACAATTGGAACTAGACCTCCCCTGAGGAACTCCTTGGATTCAACACAGTACTCATAAATAAGCTGTTGCCCTGGGCTTGGCATTCAAGTAGTGCTTTAGAAGTATTGGAAGATAACAAAGTGATAGGTAGATACTTGTATAATGGACAGTAAAATGTCACTAAACTTTCTCCAAAAGTTGCAAACATATAGTATGTTGCAGGATTTATACAAGTAATACTTCTAACCTCTTTGTGATATTTATAGTTTCATCTTACCTGTTAACTGATCTGAATGAGTGTTGATGTTTGGTTGCAGTATCTCCCGCCGTTACTTGGAATGTATGAAGCCACCGTGACGACCCTCTCCAACTGGGCAAAAGTCATTACAAACTTTCCATGTGTTACCTGGAGTGTATTTGTACAGTATATTCGCTCCAAGGTCAACCTACTTGCAACCGATGAACACATATCAGAACTTATCCGTCAACTACAACTGTCTGGAGAGGTACGTGTCACTTTCCGCACTGTGGCGGTGGTCTTGTATTGCAGTTTAATACAAAATTTTGAGACCTGGGGACTTGCTACAAGTTTTTACCCCAAAATCTTACAAGCTCTGGATTCCGTGACACTCTAGACTCGAGACACTCTAGACTTGGTAACGCAGGTTGCATTTTAATGCAAAATATACCAAGGCGATGAGGAAACAAATATTTTGTCAGTAGAAGCAAATGGTTGAAACACCTTCTTATAGGTGTTCAAAGGCATCATTGAATGAGTTTCTGATGTAGTATATGACCAGAAAAGAATTGACAGGCAAAGCCTCTGTATAAGCTTTTATCTGAATACTGCTGTTGTAAGTTAATAATTAAGTATATTTATTAAGAACCATTTGCCAGTGTACTGACGTTGAATAAGGTTATGAGGTATAGAGCATCCTAACAATGATTGTTTTGCACACCAGGATGGGGGATAAACTTTTATGCTATATCCAATGATTATTCACTTCTAAGAAGACATCACTGGGAACTATGTTGATTAGAGGCTTTACCTTACCCTACGGTTGATACAACCTTATAACACTGTTTGAAAATAAATTAACACATCTCTTAGATATAAGTTTCATACCAGTACAGTATATAGGCTTCTAGTAACATAAGAACAGAATTGGCCTTCGTGGCCAATCTCATAAGTCTGAGTTGCAGAATTTCAAAGAAAATGTTACCCAAAAGAGATGTAAGGTCATCCTATGGTTACTGGATACTGACTATACTTTCAAAGTAATTGAAGCAGTCTTACGCAGAGATGTAACGTTGTTTTGAAAAGTGGGGGGGCATAATTGAAAATAAATTTTATGCCCCCCACTTTTTGAATTTTGACCCCCAAAACAGTTTTGAAACTGGGAGGCCGGTGCCACTCTGCCCCCCTGGTCTTAAGTACCTGAAGCAGAGTTAGAGCCAAGCATTACACAGCTTGTAATAACCACAGCGAGATGATATGTAACATTTTGCATGTATCAGATCCCCACAATGTTCAGACTTCTTTTGTTAGGTTCTAGCAGTAACAAAAGCCAATATTAAGCAAAGAACATGTTCTTACTAAGCTTCTCTGTTTAGAAAATTCTGTGTACTGTGCTACACAGGCCACGATTATTGTAACTGAACAATCCTGTAGTAAAGATTTCTCAATAAGTAAATATATGAAATATTTCTATTCTTTTAGATAATTTACCTTCAGACGAATGCAGACAATGAAGACATCATAGTTATCAATCCTAGATGGTTGTGTGTAGAAGTCCTTGGCACTCTGATGTCCCATGAGCGCATCGAGGACGCTCCCGCAAACGGGCGACTTACCCTCGAGTACGTTCGGCTGCTCTTTCCGGATTGCGAGGTCACCAACATCGCCGCCCTGCTTGAGGTGCTGCACCTTTGCGTTGGTTGCCAGGTGAACGACGAAATACTTCTCGACTGTCCATTCCTGAATGCTCTTGCCATGCCAGAGATGAATCAAAGTCCAGATTCTGTGTTTGGTGGAATTGTTCTGGTTCTTACTCCTGGAATGGAGGACCAACTCTTGCACATATTTCCACGCATCCAGACGGGATTTCATCGACAGCTGCGTCAGAAGATGACCGATGTCTCCCTCTTCCAGTGGGGTTGGGGCACAAGAGTCCAGGTGACCAACAACCTGGAGGCAGTAATCTCACTGGACAAGATCACTCGCCATCTCGAGATCAAACTATCCGGTCCAAAGAGCCAGCGAACGGCTCTGTTTGCTTTTCAGGATAGTCTGTGCGACGTTGTGTTTCAGATTCTGGGCGAATGTTGTCCAGGAATGTACACTCAGTGGTCGCCTCTGAGTCCTCTGCAAGTCAAGGACAACCAGAAGAATCCACACGCATACACCTCGAGGGCAATCCTCCTGGCGCAGAAGGATGGTGAAACCAGCATCAGACTAGATCAGAGTATTCGCGAACAGCTACTCGATGTGGTAGCGTATGGTTCAACGGAGGTCTATGCATCCATGCAGGCAGGATTTGACCTGCATGTTTCCTCACTCTCTCTGTATGCCCGATATCAGTTGGCAACACTCCTTGATCCGACTCACCCCCTTGGCTACGACTGGTGCATGCTCGCTATATCGCTTGGGCTCTCTGACGTACTACCAAGGCTCGACGTCAAAGAGGCCGCGCCTCTCAGCAAAACAGATGGAATTCTGGCACTCTGGTCGCGAAACCCAGATGCCACGATACGTTCCCTTCATGACAAACTCCTTCAGCTGGAACGAAACGATGTTGTCGACTCGCTGCTCTCCCTGGCTCCTATGTTTCGTTACACTCCACTGGATGACGAAGCCGCTGCAAAGAGCAGAGCAGGAGGTCAGGCATCGCAACAGCCTCAGTTGTCTCCTGCACAGTACGCACTTCCAAAGGATGGAACGCTTCAAACTCTACCAGCACACGATGCCGAGGGTACGGCTCTTGGAACTCCACCTTCTCCACAAGACGCATCGCCACAGGACGTTAACATCTCAATTGTTGGCACGGATCACCCATCCTTGGTGCCTGTACAATCCTCTAAGCCCAGCGATGATAACAGCAATGAACGTCATACTCCAAATATTAACTCGGATGATAACAGCAAAGAACTTCTTACTCCAAAGAATAACTCGGATGATAACAGCAAAGAACTTCTTACTCCAAAGAAAAACTCGGATGATAACAGCAAAGAACCTCATACTCCACAGATTAATTCGGATGATAGTGACACAGAAAGTCACCCAAAACATAACATCATTGAATCTGGGCCAAAAGACACTGAGAATGAAACCGAGTCACCTGAAGAAGACGAAGAAACTGAATAATTGTGAGCGTGCCTTAGATCATTTCAAACTACTCTGGATATTTTTGAAATTTAATTAACCAAGTAAAGTTTTTAAATCAGTTATAACTATTTTTTATTATAATCAGATTTTGAAACACAAATACTAACGATGAAAGCATTTAGTTTAGCAGAAAGTGTGGTTCTATATTTTATAGCCAAAATGGTGCAGTGAGAAAGGCGACAGATGGTAGTGATTGTTGAAGCATCTAGTACTCTCAAACTTGAAATATTTTCATTGTTGTTTTGTAGTTGAGTTAAAAGTTTTTTAAATCATTTTCTGATGCCTGTGTTACAGAACATTAGTGCTATTTATAGGATGAAATAACAGCTGAAATGTTTACTCCAGCGGAAGCAGCCTCTTTTGTATAAATAAATGAAAATTACAAACTTGTTAGATGACCTTATAGAGTTCTGTGGATATATCTTAACATCTGGTAAACTTCTGCAGACCGTCATGGTCATCACATGGTACTGTAATCAAAGTGTGACAAAGTCAAACTCCAGTTGGACACAATTTGGGATATACTGTACAAGTTGCTTAGAAGCCCAAAGGATTTCCAGTAGTGCGGCAAGAAAAAGGATCAGTTCACTTCTGAATGACTCTTCTAATGGCAGTAGTTCAGCCAAATCAACAAACAAAAATCCTGTTCACCAGACCAGTTCCTATCAATGTAATTATTTAACCAGATTATCAGGATATTCTTTCCTGATCAGATCTAAAACTAGAACTATTCTTGCTGAATATTCTTGCTGCTTCTTTGTTTTAGCATACTTATTATCTTCTCACGTTGAGCCACATAGCTTGTTTTGAGTGATCTGGCGGACCTCTTCTGTATGCTATGTAGATCATGTGTAATTGTAACTACAACCTAGAGTTTAAAAAAAGAAATGCAATTTGTTAGGTGTTGCATGGTTTCAACATGTTTATTGAAGTTCAATAACTTGTATAGGACTAACTTTTGACAAAGCATGAAAGTTTTGAGCTTGGCAGCAGTTGGCTGTGCACAGTATGACACTGGGTATCCACAAGGATCTGTCCAGTTCAGTAACACAAGTCATCTTGGTCCAGTGATTCTCAAGATAGTTTACAAACTTGTAAGATCTGACTTGTGCTGTTTTCAATCTATGAGCAGGAATTGATTTCAATCACAGGAATTTAAAATGGTTAGTGAGCTTTATTCTTTGCTTCTTGCAAGGACTGTTTTAGAAGCTTTGGTGGAAAAACTCCGAATTCTGTCACAATTCCACCAGTAATCAGTTCGGCAGGAGTCACATCAAATGCAGGATTCCAGCAGACTGTGCCTAAAAGTCAAATACTTAACTATGTACAAACATTATATACACTTACAGTAAACTAAAAACATGATTAGTCGAGTACATGATGTAGATTGCATATTGGAAACACCTTAGATTGTTTTCTAAGGGGTCAATAATACACAAAAGATCAGGGCTGTTAACAATACTTGAAGAAAGTCTGCAATAGCAATACTTCTAGTTAAAAGTATCGCGATACCAATACCAATTCTGAAAAGTATTGCAATACCAATACTTTTCAATATCCTTGCCCAATTCGATCTTAGCATAAATTATTACTCATGCACCGATAATTATTGAAAATATCCCAAGGAATCGCTTGGTCCAATCACAAGGAATCTAGATAAAAGGAATCGTTACGCGTCAAATTTCCGTGGGTTGCTACTAGAGCGGCCACTCTGGCAAGTACCATTGCCTCGTCAATGTATACGGCGAAGCTTAAAATTATGAATTTTCTTATATTGAGATTAAATAAAATAACTTTGTACCTGTAACAAATTAATAATAATACTATAGATTAAATTTCAGCCTTTTATTTGTTAGAGGAAATTGGAAATAATAATAATGATTAATTATAGTTTCAACTGGTCTCTATTCGCGTGTGTACTGTTTGCTGAGGCGAATAATTCCGAATAGTTGAAAAATTATATATAGTCATGTACAGCAAAGGGACTTGAAGTATGCAGGTGAGACTGTTGTTGTTTCAATAAAGCTGGCATATTAAGACACAGGCTGCACAGAATTAGCTGCAGGTACCAACTTTTGATATGGACATCTACACTGGTCAAAAACCCCATCCCCTCATTTGCAAATGGGTCACTCATCTCACATTGTCTTGTGGATGACCCCAAATCTGAATCATATGAACTTACCAGCGGCAGCAATCATAACACCTCGAATTTTGGTGACTTCCTCCGGTGGACGTTCCTCGATCACGATCTTGTCCCCACTTTCAATGCTCAGATCGATCGATGTGCTTGGTGCAACGATGTAGAACGGCACTCCGTGATGTTTGGCTATGATGGCGATTCCATAGGTGCCAATTTTGTTGGCCGTGTCACCATTTGCAGCGACTCGATCCGCTCCTGTGACGACCGCAGCCACTCCTCGACGTGACATCAGAGCAGCGACCATGTTGTCACAAATGAGTGTCGATGGTATCTGGTCGTGAATCAACTCGTACCCTGTCAGTCGGCCACCCTGATTGTAGGGGCGAGTTTCAGTGTAGTAACACCGTCCAAGTAGCTTCCGTTCATGCAATAGACGCACCACTCCTACAATTAAATTTTACTAAAATCAATAAACAATTGAACATTGTAAAATTTTTTACTAAAATAGAAGAAAAATTGAGCCACTCAGTAAAATGAGGAAACAGTATTTGACAGACGATAATTCTTAACTTTGTAACTACATGTAGTCAGTAGCAACAGATTGCTTTATAAAGATAAAGTTATTCAAAATCCCAAAAAACAACAATAACCTCAACGATGAACCCGGGTTCACTGACTTTTCATCGAGAAACTTGACATCCTCTCCAAACCAAATAATATTTATCAAGCATCTGTGAGGACCTATTGTCATCAAAATTCTGCATAGATATCTTCACTTCTTCCAATAGAATAGCAAAAATCAAGGTTTCATTATTTGGGAAAACAACAAATGAACCCGGGTTCACTGACTTTTTATCGAGAAACTCGACATGCTCCAAACCAAATAATATTTATTAAGCATCTGTGAGGACATATTGGCATCAAAATTCTGCATAGA
The DNA here is from genome assembly GCA_959347315.1 of Bimastos eiseni. NCBI lineage: Eukaryota > Metazoa > Annelida > Clitellata > Crassiclitellata > Lumbricidae > Bimastos > Bimastos eiseni. The sequence continues at coordinate 8,863,418 of OY365808.1, read as the reverse complement.
TATCTTCACCTCTTCCAATAGAATAGCAAAAATCAAGGTTTCATTATTTGGGAAAACAACAAATGAACCCGGGTTCACTGACTTTTTATCGAGAAACTCGACATGCTCCAAACCAAATAATATTTATTAAGCATCTGTGAGGACATATTGTCATCAAAATTCTGCATAGATATCTTCACTTCTTCCAATACAATACCAAAAATCAAGGTTTCATTATTTGGGAAAATAACGATGAACCCGGGTTCACTGACTTTTTATCGCGAAACTTGACATGCTCCAAACCAAATAATATTTATCAAGCATCTGTGAGGAGTTAATGGCATCAAAATTCTGCATCGATATCTTCACTTCTTCCAATAGAATAGCAAAAACCAATGTTTCATTATTTGGGAAAACAACAAATGAACCCGGGTTCACTGACTTTTTATCGCGAAACTTGACATGCTCCAAACCAAATAATATTTATCAAGCATCTGTGAGGAGTTAATGGCATCAAAATTCTGCATCGATATCTTCACTTCTTCCAATAGAATAGCAAAAACCAAGGTTTCATTATTTGGGAAAACAACAAATGAACCCGGGTTCACTGACTTTTTATCGAGAAACTCGACATGCTCCAAACCAAATAATATTTATTAAGCATCTGTGAGGACATATTGGCATCAAAATTCTGCATCGATATCTTCACTTCTTCCAATACAATACCAAAAATCAAGGTTTCATTATTTGGGAAAATAACGATGAACCCGGGTTCACTGACTTTTTATCGCGAAACTTGACATGCTCCAAACCAAATAATATTTATCAAGCATCTGTGAGGAGTTAATGGCATCAAAATTCTGCATCGATATCTTCACTTCTTCCAATACCATACCAAAAATCAAGGTTTCATTATTTCCAAAAACCACAATGAACCCGGGTTCACTGACTTTTTATCGCGAAACTCGACATGCTCCAAACCAAATAATACTTATCAAGCATCTGTGAGCACCTATTGGCATCAAAATTCTGCATAGATATCTTCACTTCTTCCAATAGAATAGCAAAAATCAAGGTTTCATTATATGCGAAAATAACAATGAACCCGGGTTCACTGACTTTTTATCGAGAAACTTGACATGCTCCAAACCAAATAATATTTATCAAGCATCTGTGAGGACATATTGGCATCAAAATTCTGCATCGATATCTTCACTTCTTCCAATACAATACCAAAAATCAAGGTTTCATTATTTGGGAAAATAACGATGAACCCGGGTTCACTGACTTTTTATTGCGAAACTTGACATGCTCCAAACCAAATAATATTTATCAAGCATCTGTGAGGAGTTAATGGCATCAAAATTCTGCATCGATATCTTCACTTCTTCCAATACCATACCAAAAATCAAGGTTTCATTATTTGCAAAAACAACAATGAACCCGGGTTCACTGACTTTTTATAGCGAAACTCGACATGCTCCAAACCAAATAATACTTATCAAGCATCTGTGAGCACCTATTGGCATCAAAATTCTGCATAGATATCTTCACTTCTTCCAATAGAATAGCAAAAATCAAGGTTTCATTATATGCGAAAATAACAATGAACCCGGGTTCACTGACTTTTTATCGAGAAACTTGACATGCTCCAAACCAAATAATATTTATCAAGCATCTGTGAGGACCTATTGGCATCAAAATTCTGCATAGATATCTTCACTTCTTACAATACAATACCAAAAATCAAGGTTTCATTATTTGGGAAACTAACGTTGAACCCGTTCACCGTCACTTTGTCGAGAAATTTGACATTCTCCAAACCAAATAACATTTATCCACAGTCTGTGTGGACCAGTTAGCAACAAAATGCTGCATAGATATCTGGATTTGTCCAAATAACCAAGCAGAAATCAAGGTTTCAATATCTGGGAACATTACGATGAACCCGGGTTCACCGTCACTTTGTCGAGAAATTTGACATTCTCCAAACCAAATAATATTTATCCACAGTCTGTGTGGACCAGCTAGCAACAAAATGCTGCATAGATATCTGGATTTGTCCAAATAACCAAGCAGAAATCAAGGTTTCAATATCTGGGAATATTACGATGAACCCGGGTTCACCGTCACTTTGTCGAGAAATTTGACATTCTCCAAACCAAATAACATTTATCCACAGTCTGTGTGGACCAGTTAGCAACAAAATGCTGCATAGATATCTGGATTTGTCCAAATAACCAAGCAGAAATCAAGGTTTCAATATCTGGGAATATTACGATGAACCCGGGTTCACCGTCACTTTGTCGAGAAATTTGACATTCTCCAAACCAAATAATATTTATCCACAGTCTGTGTGGACCAGTTAGCAACAAAATGCTGCATAGATATCTGGATTTGTCCAAATAACCAAGCAGAAATCAAGGTTTCAATATCTGGGAACATTACGATGAACCCGGGTTCACCGTCACTTTGTCGAGAAATTTGACATTCTCCAAACCAAATAATATTTATCCACAGTCTGTGTGGACCAGTTAGCAACAAAATGCTGCATAGATATCTGGATTTGTCCAAATAACCAAGCAGAAATCAAGGTTTCAATATCTGGGAACATTACGATGAACCCGGGTTCACCGTCACTTTGTCGAGAAATTTGACATTCTCCAAACCAAATAATATTTATCCACAGTCTGTGAGGACCAGCTAGCAACAAAATGCTGCATAGATATCTGGATTTGTCCAAATAACCAAGCAGAAATCAAGGTTTCAATATCTGGGAACATTACGATGAACCCGGGTTCACCGTCATTTTGTCGAGAAATTTGACATTCTCCAAACCAAATAATATTTATCCACAGTCTGTGTGGACCAGTTAGCAACAAAATGCTGCATAGATATCTGGATTTGTCCAAATAACCAAGCAGAAATCAAGGTTTCAATATCTGGGAATATTACGATGAACCCGGGTTCACCGTCACTTTGTCGAGAAATTTGACATTCTCCAAACCAAATAATATTTATCCACAGTCTGAGTGGACCAGTTAGCAACAAAATGCTGCATAGATATCTGGATTTGTCCAAATAACCAAGCAGAAATCAAGGTTTCAATATCTGGGAACATTACGATGAACCCGGGTTCACCGTCACTTTGTCGAGAAATTTGACATTCTCCAAACCAAATAATATTTATCCACAGTCTGTGTGGACCAGTTAGCAACAAAATGCTGCATAGATATCTGGATTTGTCCAAATAACCAAGCAGAAATCAAGGTTTCAATATCTGGGAACATTACGATGAACCCGGGTTCACCGTCATTTTGTCGAGAAATTTGACATTCTCCAAACCAAATAATATTTATCCACAGTCTGTGTGGACCAGTTAGCAACAAAATGCTGCATAGATATCTGGATTTGTCCAAATAACCAAGCAGAAAGCAAGGTTTCAATATCTGGGAATATTACGATGAACCCGGGTTCACCGTCACTTTGTCGAGAAATTTGACATTCTCCAAACCAAATAATATTTATCCACAGTCTGTGTGGACCAGTTAGCAACAAAATGCTGCATAGATATCTGGATTTGTCCAAATAACCAAGCAGAAATCAAGGTTTCAATATCTGGGAACATTACGATGAACCCGGGTTCACCGTCACTTTGTCGAGAAATTTGACATTCTCCAAACCAAATAATATTTATCCACAGTCTGTGTGGACCAGTTAGCAACAAAATGCTGCATAGATATCTGGATTTGTCCAAATAACCAAGCAGAAATCAAGGTTTCAATATCTGGGAATATTACGATGAATCCGGGTTCACCGTCACTTTGTCGAGAAATTTGACATTCTCCAAACCAAATAATATTTATCCACAGTCTGTGTGGACCAGTTAGCAACAAAATGCTGCATAGATATCTGGATTTGTCCAAATAACCAAGCAGAAATCAAGGTTTCAATATCTGGGAATATTACGATGAACCCGGGTTCACCGTCACTTTGTCGAGAAATTTGACATTCTCCAAACCAAATGATATTTATCCACAGTCTGTGTGGACCAGTTAGCAACAAAATGCTGCATAGATATCTGGATTTGTCCAAATAACCAAGCAGAAATCAAGGTTTCAATATCTGGGAATATTACGATGAACCCGGGTTCACCGTCACTTTGTCGAGAAATTTGACATTCTCCAAACCAAATAATATTTATCCACAGTCTGTGTGGACCAGTTAGCAACAAAATGCTGCATAGATATCTGGATTTGTCCAAATAACCAAGCAGAAATCAAGGTTTCAATATCTGGGAATATTACGATGAACCCGGGTTCACCGTCACTTTGTCGAGAAATTTGACATTCTCCAAACCAAATAATATTTATCCACAGTCTGTGTGGACCAGTTAGCAACAAAATGCTGCATAGATATCTGGATTTGTCCAAATAACCAAGCAGAAATCAAGGTTTCAATATCTGGGAACATTACGATGAACCCGGGTTCAACGTCACTTTGTCGAGAAATTTGACATTCTCCAAACCAAATAATATTTATCCACAGTCTGAGTGGACCAGTTAGCAACAAAATGCTGCATAGATATCTGGATTTGTCCAAATAACCAAGCAGAAAGCAAGGTTTCAATATCTGGGAATATTACGATGAACCCGGGTTCACCGTCACTTAGTCGAGAAATTTGACATTCTCCAAACCAAATAATATTTATCCACAGTCTGTGTGGACCAGTTAGCAACAAAATGCTGCATAGATATCTGGATTTGTCCAAATAACCAAGCAGAAATCAAGGTTTCAATATCTGGTAATATTACGATGAACCCGGGTTCACCGTCACTTTGTCGAGAAATTTGACATTCTCCAAACCAAATAATATTTATCCACAGTCTGTGTGGACCAGTTAGCAACAAAATGCTGCATAGATATCTGGATTTGTCCAAATAACCAAGCAGAAATCAAGGTTTCAATATCTGGGAACATTACGATGAACCCGGGTTCACCGTCATTTGGTCGAGAAATTTGACATTCTCCAAACCAAATAATATTTATCCACAGTCTGTGTGGACCAGTTAGCAACAAAATGCTGCACAGATATCTGGATTTGTCCAAATAACCAAGCAGAAATCAAGGTTTCAATATCTGGGAACATTACGATGAACCCGGGTTCACCGTCACTTTGTCGAGAAATTTGACATTCTCCAAACCAAATAATATTTATCCACAGTCTGTGTGGACCAGTTAGCAACAAAATGCTGCATAGATATCTGGATTTGTCCAAATAACCAAGCAGAAATCAAGGTTTCAATATCTGGGAACATTACGATGGACCCGGGTTCAACGTCACTTTGTCGAGAAATTTGACATTCTCCAAACCAAATAATATTTATCCACAGTCTGTGTGGACCAGTTAGCAACAAAATGCTGCATAGATATCTGGATTTGTCCAAATAACCAAGCAGAAATCAAGGTTTCAATATCTGGGAATATTACGATGAACCCGGGTTCACCGTCACTTTGTCGAGAAATTTGACATTCTCCAAACCAAATAATATTTATCCACAGTCTGTGTGGACCAGTTAGCAACAAAATGCTGCATAGATATCTGGATTTGTCCAAATAACCAAGCAGAAATCAAGGTTTCAATATCTGGTAATATTACGATGAACCCGGGTTCACCGTCACTTTGTCGAGAAATTTGACATTCTCCAAACCAAATAATATTTATCCACAGTCTGTGTGGACCAGTTAGCAACAAAATGCTGCATAGATATCTGGATTTGTCCAAATAACCAAGCAGAAATCAAGGTTTCAATATCTGGGAACATTACGATGAACCCGGGTTCACCGTCATTTGGTCGAGAAATTTGACATTCTCCAAACCAAATAATATTTATCCACAGTCTGTGTGGACCAGTTAGCAACAAAATGCTGCACAGATATCTGGATTTGTCCAAATAACCAAGCAGAAATCAAGGTTTCAATATCTGGGAACATTACGATGAACCCGGGTTCACCGTCACTTTGTCGAGAAATTTGACATTCTCCAAACCAAATAATATTTATCCACAGTCTGTGTGGACCAGTTAGCAACAAAATGCTGCATAGATATCTGGATTTGTCCAAATAACCAAGCAGAAATCAAGGTTTCAATATCTGGGAACATTACGATGGACCCGGGGTTCAACGTCACTTTGTCGAGAAATTTGACATTCTCCAAACCAAATAATATTTATCCACAGTCTGTGTGGACCAGTTAGCAACAAAATGCTGCATAGATATCTGGATTTGTCCAAATAACCAAGCAGAAATCACGGTTTCAATATCTGGGAATATCACCGTCACTTTGTCGAGAAATTTGACATTCTCCAAACCAAATAATATTTATCCACAGTCTGTGTGGACCAGTTAGCAACAAAATGCTGCATAGATATCTGGATTTGTCCAAATACCCAAGCAGAAATCAAGGTTTCAATATCTGTGATATCTTCACTTCTTCTAATACAATACCAAAAATCAAGGTTTCATTATTTGGGAAAATAACGATGAACCCGGGTTCACTGACTTTTTATCGAGAAACTTGACATGCTGCAAACCAAATAATATTGATCAAGCATCTGTGAGGACATATTGGCATCAAAATTCTGCATAGATATCTTCACTTCTTCCAATACAATACCAAAAATCAAGGTTTCATTATTTTAGAAAAACACGATGAACCCGGGTTCACTGACTTTTTATGGAGAAACTTGATATACCCCAAACCAAAAAATATTAATCCAGCATCTGTGAAGACGTACTGGCATCAAAATTCTGCATAGATAGCTTCACTTCTTCCAATACAATACCAAAAATCAAGGTTTCATTATTTGGGAAAATAACGATGAACCCGGGTTCACTGACTTTTTATCACGAAACTTGACATGCTCCAAACCAAATAATATTTATCAAGCATCTGTGAGGAGTTAATGGCATCAAAATTCTGCATCGATGTCTTCACTTCTTCCAATAGAATAGCAAAAATCAAGGTTTCATTATATGCGAAAATAACGATGAACCCGGGTTCACTGACTTTTTATCGAGGAACTTGACATGCTCCAAACCAAATAATATTGATCAAGCATCTGTGAGGACCTATTGGCATCAAACTACTGCATAGATATCTTCACTTCAGCAATTCCAATAGAATCAATGGCCAAAATAACAATAGACCTTTAATTATACATAACCACACAAACATTACTATTTAGTGCTTAACTATTTAGTACCCTATTTTACCAAACTATTTGTTTCTAATACTAGAACATCAATTTTTGTAGCAAATGTCCAGACATGACACTAGCAACATTCAACAGAGAGCTATACAGTTCAATTTGCACTGTTGGTCTATTTGATATTTGATGCCCTTCTTCCAAAGTGCATAATTGCACGGTCATATGATAGACATTGATAATGCAGATAAAATTTTATTATTGCAGTTCATACATACTGTGCGTAAAGGACTTGCTGACGTTCCCTACATAGTAAATGTCTCAAACGAGTATTGTTCCCATACTCTCTATGTCACTAGCTGACCGCTCTAACCAATCGGCCACCTTGCCACTCAGAGTTAGCATGTGCCCTTGTAATGGCATGACATTCGGTGTGCTATGGCGCCACATAAATTGTCGTCAGTATGATTATTATAACCAGTTGAAGGTTGAAGGATAAATGGCATTCGGCCAGTTTCAGTAAATAGTCAAATATCAAAACTGAGCAACTTTTGAGGCCAATAGACTTACCAAGTGCAGTTCCATATCCTGCAGTTGCAAGAGAACCTGTATTGCAGTGGGTAAGAATTGAAAGTGGCTTTTTATCACCACACAATTCAACTATGCTGTCTGCACCATATCGCCCCATCTTCATGTTAGTTGCAATATCATCTTTCTGTATCTTTTCCATGACACTTATAAGCCTAAGGGTTGAAAACAATACAGAAATCCAAACAGCTTGACATCTTAAATTTTCTAACTTCTAATTAAATTATAACGAATTGAACCATCCACTAATTATCTAAACATACTTAAAGACTATGTGTTGAGACCTTAGGCAGAAATAAAAATTCTATAATTATATTTGCACAATAAATTGCTAAAGCTACAAAACAGTTTTATACGATAAAGATTCCATTAAAAAATATTTAAAAGTCAAATTATACATTTTCAGAGCACCATTAGTTTTAAAGGTGCTTATATGTAATTCCGAAGTTGTTCCAGTTCAATCAATCAATCAGGATTTTTGATTGCAACCATATTACATGCGTCGGCTAAACAAATACAGTGGAAATCAATTCATTCATTCGCTCCAAGCACTTTTAAAGCGCCCCTTCAAAAACCTATTCAGGAGCGCTCCTAGCCCAGCCATGGATTATGACGTGTGACTCATTAAGACATAATTAGATATTTATAATGCTGATAACTGATAAGCTCATTTCACCTGAAAATGATTATCAACAATTACACCATGAAACTTTGTGGAAATTCCTTGGGAAATTTGGAGTTCCGTTATATTTACTAGTGCAAAAAGACTTTTGGAAAAAAATTTTCTGTGGGATCTAAATATAATAAAATAAATTTTAGCCAATTGAGCGAAAGTTTATTGGCAGTGAACAAGTCTGCTACCACCCCAACTCAATGTTAACAATGTGAATAAAGGAGTGGTAGGACCAAATATTAAAAAAAATGTTTAGTATCATTGATTCACAAATAATAGACAACAGATAGGATAGAGGCGTTAGGAAGGTCATCAACAAACAAAAGGAAACATAAGGGGCCAAGAATTGATCCGTGGGAATCCCATGTTTTATAATTTCAAAGTTAAATATAACACTGTCACCCCATTCACATTGGGTATGACCATAAGATAACTTTTTAACTAGTTCAATTGTATTCCTCTAATTCCACAAGATGTTAATTTCATAATTAAAACTCATACTGTGTTTTTGCCTGCTCTGGAGTCAATGCCTCCCGACCCTTCAAGTCCTTTATCACTTGGACGAGTTTGTCTCTGGCATCGGCCATGTTGACAGCCGTGGGTCGAGCCGTAATCAAAAAATGAAGTTTTTGCTCTACGTAGTCAAAAAGTTCATCAACTGATGTAAACTTCTTGTCGTAGATTTCAGACACCAGACTGAGGACACCAACGACTGCTATGGCTGGAGCACCACGCACCTAAGCAACACATATAGTATTATGCCATGTTAGGTCCTCAAAAGACAGCGATAGCCAGATACATAAACACGTGGACATTTGAAATTCGGTCTCGTCAGACAAAACTAACAGAGAGCCATAGGCATGAAGTACCAACAATGCTTCTGAGTCTCACTGTGTTCTGTGTGTTAGTTTATACCATTGTCCAGAACAGTGAATGGTTAGCAGCATTATCCTAGTCAGAACCTTGGCTGTGGGAATGATTATAAGACAACCTTTAATTTTATTAGAGTCTATAAAGAGTCAGTATAAAAATAACAAAGCAATTTAAAAGGTAATAATACTTCAATGGTACATGTCATACCTATGGTTTATCAGGGTCAGTAATTGAATAGCAAGGCAATTTAAAAGGGCATACTTCAGTGGTAGGCACTTACTCAATTAGCTGAAAGACCCTTTACAGCAGCCAATACATTACAGAAGAGTAGTGACTACACTGGCTAGGTGGTTGGCACAAATGAATCATTGCACAACGATAATTTGCAACTTCTCAAATCAGGATACTCACCATAAACATGGTCAATTAACTTGCTTCAACAGACACGTATAATTAAATTTTAGGTTTTTGGTAGGATTGCCAACATTTAAGTAGGGCATAACCGAGTACACAGTTTATACCGAGTACCGAATCCGAGTATTTGGATGAACTATTTGCCAGATCCGAGTACGAACCGAATAGTAGCAGCAAATCTGGCCAGTGAGTATCATCCGTAGGCAAAGCATAGTTAACCTGCCACGTGCACAGCTATGGAGAACTATCTGTACTCAATGCAGAGTCTATAGCAATATCCTTCATATAGCGAATCGTCGCACTTTAGGTTATAACAATATATTTATTATTTAATAACTTTATTTGTGAGAAATATGCTAAACCTTGTTATAAAATCTGAAATATAAAGATATCAATGACATCTTTACTCTCTACTGTTTACCAGAAAGTGGGTGGAGCCAATTCACGCTGGAAAATTACTGATTTAGTTGCCACCGAGGGTATACAACCAAAAGAAATTAAAATATATAAATTAACATCATTATTTTAAAGAAAATTCAATGGTATTTTAAGTTCTTGTTTAATTAATCAATAACTTATAAGTAAGTCCGTTAGTCCAAAATTTATTTGATGACAAATATTATTTTATCAAAAAAAATTATTTAATCCAAAAAAGTTATTTTTAGCTATTTGCGAGTGTAATATTCGTCAAGGCGAATACTTCCGAATAGTCCAATATTCGGCCGAGGCGAATGTCTGAGGCGATTTCCGGTTATGCCCTACATTTAAGTAAAACCCATTTAAGTGTTAACCCTGGAAGAGCTTGCAGACAATTCCTACCTGCATGTCGTGTATAGCCCTCCACCCATCCTCTGTGTCTTTAACATCTATGTATTTCGTTTCGAATGGCAAAAGTAACTGGTCAATAATCTCCAGCTTCCCATTCTTGTACTTTATGGCTTCCAGAGTCATTTCTACCAAAGACATACTTACAAAATCACAGATCACACAAAATACATTAAAAATAATTATTACACACACTCTTCATTCATGGCCAGATTGTAAACCAGAATCAAAACCAAGTCACAGTGGTGAAAGGATTATCTCGTAGCCAAAAATCCAACTTACTTAGTGCCACACTCACACATTACATAAATTACAGGATAAAACTCCATTTAAGCAGCTTTAATTGCTGGTTTACCGAAATAACAAACTAACGCAAGCAGTAATTCAATACGCTGCTAAAACTATGTTACGGTCAAAAGTCTAATCTAGACCGGCGTTGCCGAAGCCGTCATTGTAAGTGTCATACGCCTGGACCTTATCCCTGCTAGCAGGCGCCTACTTGGCCAGATGCTAAACTGAACCAAATTACACCCAAAATATCTTTACCGGGATAGTAAGAGTGAGCAACAACTGATGCACTGTTTCACAGATTAAACCTTTACTTAGTTTAATTGGTTGTCAAGGCTTCCACAACATCAATAGCAGTTAAACATTGTATTCAAAGAAACTTGTGTTATTAAAAGATTATGTTAAAGCGACCACGAGAAGTCATAGATGCTTCATATAAGGAGGTCATGGATATAATTATGACCGTCCAGCGCCATCTAGTCCACCAAGCAATGACATATTGGGCTATCGTGACTCCAGGCGTTGATAAGCTGTGATAAGAAGTCAACTAGGCTACCGAATAAGAGGCCGTCCATAAATTGCCTCACGTGCCAAGACGAGGGGGGGGTCACCCATTTGTGACGACGTGTCACGAGGGGAGGGGTCAACGTAATGTGACGTCACATCATCGGATCAAAATCAAATTGCGTGATTGCATTAAAAACTGTCACTCAATTAAACAAGTTCCACTTAATTAGTGGTAACTGTTACCACAATTTAACAATACTAAAAATTAAATTTTGGATCGTTTGCTTATACGGTTGGTGTCATTTTGGGGGATTTGGAGGTGAGGCAGCAATTCTGTAACACACAAGCAGGAATCAATTATAGGCCTACCTCCAAAACGCACAAGCCTCAAAATGTCACTGCACGTCGGCAAAGTGAGCTAATCACGCGCTGCAAAAAATGCACTCCGGACGGTAAAGTAACAATACAGAAAGTTAAGAAATTGGAACTTATCAATTTCTAGCAAACTAGTAGGCTAAGCCTGCGCTGGTTAGTCTTTTTATATAGCCTAGGCCTAAGAGCTGTTAACCCGTGAAGAATCACTGGTCATATAATATTTTAGCTCACAATACAACTGCAACTGGCCCTTTTCGTTCTAGCTGTTAACCCGTGAATAATTACGGGCCATACTTGATTTTAACGTTGCTATAGGTCTAGTGGTGGTGAAGACACTTTGACGCAGAGCCAAAATAGGCCTACACATTAATTAAACGAAACGGTCGACGAACTGCGTAACCTACACTGCAAGTTCGCAGCGTTCGATACTAAAAGACGCAAAAATCCACATTACCCATACAGTTTCCGTCTAGTTTTAATAATTACAAATATACTTACATTACACAATGAATTTAACTTTAATAACTGCATATATACTCACATAGATGCGAATAAAGAAATTTTGAAACGCGAATCGAACGCTTGTTTACAGTGACTTTTGCGTTAAATTATATATATATAATATATATATATATATATATTCAATTAATTAATCGCTAAATCTATGTGTAGAAGACAGTGTCGTGGTCCTGACTTAACTTCGCAATTTCCTCACACTAATAACGGGTATATGTAACTCGTTTTAGCTAGAGCCTTCTGTCGAGTAGGCCTATTTTAAAAGTAGACTGGTGAAACTTCGTATGTCACTTTTTTCATATTCGGGCTCACTCGGAACTTTCCATTTGAGGGATCCATCGCATTCTTTGGTCTGCGCGAGCAGTAAATCGCTCAACTCCACAATGAATTAACGTGGATTCCCCAGACAATGATTGTATTTGCCTAATTTACATTACTTTCATTTAGCCTACTTACGTGCAGGGGAGGTGGTGAATGCGTTTCGTGACCTAGGCCTAATGACTCCAGTTTTATTAATGAAATATTGAAATCACTGGGTTAAATTTCTGACTGGGAATACTACTAATTTAAATCAATTTATTGCTTCCAATAAAATTCTCCACTAACAAGTACATATGAAAATCAAACATAATAACAATACAGGCACTGAGCTCAGATAATTAGAAGAAGAAAAACTATTATCAGTCAATTTTGCCATTAGGCCTAATCAATAGTCATTAAGTAGCACGCTAAAACTTAGTGCAGCTATGATGTGAAAGACGGATGACAGAACTGAAACGAGTAATACCTACTAGAATAGTAGCCCTACTATCAGTGGTGTAACAAGGTTTCGAAACGTGGGGCATAATTTTAAAAATAGTGCCCCACGCATTTTAAATTTGGCACCCCAGAAATTTAAAAAATTGGGGCACAGGTTATTTTAACAAAAATCATCTTAAAAAGCCATTGGAGAAGCATAAATAAGAGCCGATTTGGGTGTACCTTGGGGCACTGAGCATTAAAACTGTGGGATTTGGCCCCCCAGTTTTGAAACTGGGTGGCCGATGCCCTCTGACCCCCGCTTGTTAACCTCTGCCTACTATAATTATGATATAAGGCTTATAAGATTGCGATACATAACATGTGGAGAAGGAGTGTATGACATTTGCCCCCGACAATTGCCCCCGAACCATTGCCACCGGGCAATTGGAACCCGGACTATTGCCCCCCTGTACAGGTTGAATAATTGTATGTAATCTATGCGTATATGTACGCATGTATGCATGTATGTATGTATGTATGTATGTATGTATGTATGTATGTATGTATGTATGTATGTATGTATGTATGTATGTATGTATGTATGTATGTATGTATGTATGTATGTATGTATGTATGTATGTATGTATGTATGTATGTATGTATGTATGTATGTATGTATGTATGTATGTATGTATGTATGTATGTATGTATGTATGTATGTATGTATGTATGTATGTATGTATGTATGTATGTATGTATGTATGTATGTATGTATGTATGTATGTATGTATGTATGTATGTATGTATGTATGTATGTATGTATGTATGTATGTATGTATGTATGTATGTATGTATGTATGATTGTATGAATGTATGTATGTATGTATGTATGTATGTATGTATGTATGTATGTATGTATGTATGTATGTATGTATGTATGTATGTATGTATGTATGTATGTATGTATGTATGTATGTATGTATGTATGTATGTATGTATGTATGTATGTATGTATGTATGTATGTATGTATGTATGTATGTATGTATGTATGTATGTATGTATGTATGTATGTATGTATGTATGCATGTATGTATGTATGTATGTATGAATGTATGTATGTATGTATTTATGTATGTATGTGTGTATGTATGTATGTATGTATGTATTTATGTATGTATGTATGTATGTGCGCATGTATGCATGTATGTGTGTATGTATGTATGTATTTATGCATTTATGTATGTATGCATGTATGTATGTATATATGTATGCATGTAAGTATGCATGTAGGTATACACGTAAGTATACACGTAAGTGTGTTTGTGTGAGTATGCATGTAAGTATGCATGTAAGTACGCATGTAAGTATGCATGTATGTATGTATGTATGTATGTATGTATGTATGTATGTATGTATGTATGTATGTATGTATGTATGTATGTATGTATGTATGTATGTATGTATGATTGTATGAATGTATGTATGTATGTATGTATGTATGTATGTATGTATGTATGTATGTATGTATGTATGTATGTATGTATGTATGTATGTATGTATGTATGTATGTATGTATGTATGTATGTATGTATGTATGTATGTATGTATGTATGTATGTATGTATGTATGTATGTATGTATGTATGTATGTATGTATGTATGTATGTATGTATGTATGTATGTATGTATGTATGTATGTATGTATGTATGTATGTATGTATGTATGTATGTATGTATGTATGTATGTATGTATGTATGTATGTATGTATGTATGTATGTATGTATGTATGTATGTATGTATGTATGTATGTATGTATGTATGTATGTATGTATGTATGTATGTATGTATGTATGTATGTATGTATGTATGTATGTATGTATGTATGTATGTATGTATGTATGTATGTATGTATGTATGTATGTATGTATGTATGTATGTATGTATGTATGTATGTATGTATGTATGTATGTATGTATGTATGTATGTATGTATGTATGTATGTATGTATGTATGTATGTATGTATGTATGTATGTATGTATGTATGTATGTATGTATGTATGTATGTATGTATGTATGTATGTATGTATGTATGTATGTATGTATGTATGTATGTATGTATGTATGTATGTATGTATGTATGTATGTATGTATGTATGTATGTATGTATGTATGTATGTATGTATGTATGTATGTATGTATGTATGTATGTATGCATGCATGTATGTATGTATGTATGTATGTATGTATGTACGCATGTATGCATGTATGCATGTATGTATGTATGTATGTATGAATGTATGTATGTATGTATTTATGTATGTATGTGTGTATGTATGTATGTATGTATGTATTTATGTATGTATGTATGTATGTGCGCATGTATGCATGTATGTGTGTATGTATGTATGTATTTATGCATTTATGTATGTATGCATGTATGTATGTATATATGTATGCATGTAAGTATGCATGTAGGTATACACGTAAGTATACACGTAAGTGTGTTTGTGTGAGTATGCATGTAAGTATGCATGTAAGTACGCATGTAAGTATGCATGTATGTATGTATGTATGTATGTATGTATGTATGTATGTATGTATGTATGTATGTATGTATGTATGTATGTATGTATGTATGTATGTATGTATGTATGTATGTATGAATGTATGTATGTATGTATGTATGAATGTATGTATATACGCTTAAGCGACAGGGGCGGATCCAGACCATCTAGTAGGGGGGGGCGATTTTTAGGTTTTAGTGACAACCGCAGGCAAGCCCACAAATCGTAAAACTTGTTTACAACTAAACTCTCTCGTCTTCATCAAATGATTGTATTTCAAATTTCAATAATTTTAAATTACTTCATAATATAATTTACAACAGTGTATATCTACATTAAAATTTGAACATTTTTGTTGACATTGCATACTTTCTTTATAAAGGGCTGCAAAAGCCAAGTAAAAATCGCTAAAGAAATTTCTTTCCAAATAATATAAGGGGGCGATCGCCCCCATCGCCCCCCTCTCCCCCTATGGATCCGCCACTGTTAAGCGAGCTGAAGGTCGAACCGGGAAGTGCAATTGACCTAGTTGGGAGGGGCAATTGTCCGCTGGGCAATTGTCCGAGGGGGCAATTGTCAAGGGGCAATTTCCGTGGGGCAATTGTCCGCTCCCCGTGCAGAATGGGTACCCAAAAGCTCCCTATTGGTCGACCACGCATCGTTCGCCCACTCAATCCAGGGCGATCAGTTTTGTCACCGTCTACGAGATTTTCAAATGGGAAGCCAAGGGTCCACCATAGTAGGCCTAGCATTCCAATCGTGCTCATGGTTGCGCAACTGGTATGGACTGGAACATCTATTCCAACCCCAACTTGTCGGCAACGTTGGGCAGACTCTCGAAACACGTAGGTCTATTAGATAATTAGAGGATGTTTCAGGATGATGGTTTGATGTTTCTGCATCGCTATGTTATGGGATGACAAGATTTGCGTACAAGCTATTCATCTTGAAATCAGTCATGCAGCAGTGTCATATGCCACTAAATAGCTGTAATCTGCAATTCACGCAGCAATGGACATCGATGAATCATAACCTTAGTTTCGACTACGTATTGTCCTACATACGACTCAGGCAAGGGCGTTATGATACCTAGGCCATGTACGATGTGTACCCAGCGCACGACTTGAAACATTCTATGCATAGCCTGCTGCTGCACAGGTAGCCTAGACATGTATGCGTAAACGTTGCCTATGCCGTCAACCAACCGTGACAACTGCATTTGGTCGCAGGTATGGTCGGCAATCTTCCTTGTCTAGGCTTTAGCCTACAGCAGGCTTGTATCAGCGTGAAGTTGATTACAGGTTTCATAAGTTTTCCAGGGATATAGCTCAAGACGCCCGATCGGAGATAACTGTGTTCCTGTGGGTAGCTAGGACTCGGTCGATCTGCTGGTTCGGATCAACTGTGATAAGACAAACAAAGTAAGTTAATTGCTTACATGTACTTTATGTTTTTTTCACTTGTCAGATGTCACAGGGTGCGTCGTCTTTTGTTATCCGCCCATGCGTGCAATGTGTAACATTCGCAAGTATCCTACGCAGTGAAAAAGTCTCATACTGCGCGTAATGCTACCTCATTGGTCACGCATATTTTATACAATATTAATTGCTCGTAATTATATGCAATGAACGCAATTTGTGTAGAGATGGTTCTATCGAAACCTACAAAATTCAACTGATTGCTTTGCTATTTGCAGCGTGTAGTACAAAGCTCCTGAATAAACTGATGCCTTGTGATTGGCTTTCAATTGGCGCTTTAGAAGTTTTTATTTTAACCTGATTGCGATTAGTATGGAATAGCATTTATGCTACAGGTTAACATAGCCCCGCGCATCAGACTTGCATTTCTGTGTAACTTGTGGCGAATTAGAACATGTTCATAATTTGAAACTTACAAAATTTTACATGAACTCGAAAAAACAGAGGAGTCAATATATAGGCCTAGGCCTCTCGGTCTAACTAAACTTTGAAAGGACGCAGTCTGAAGTTGCATCGTAATAACTTAGACTGCGATTAGACCTTAAAATTGTTTAATATCCGCACCACACTTAAATAATGTAGGCACTATTAATACATACATAGGCCTACATGTAGGCCTACTAACATATGTTAGGGTCCGTCCATATAGATGACGTCAAGCGCCTAGGGGGAGGATGTCACAAATTTGTGACGATGGGTGACGAGGGAGTGAGTCTAAGAAATGTGTCGTCACAGAATAACATAAAAATACGTAATTATATTAAAAACTTTCACTCAATTAAACAAGTTCCATGTAATTAACAGTTATTGCCACCACTTATAATTTTGATTATTATAGGCTATTTGTAATTTTTTGATTGTTTACTACTGCGCTCGGTGTTATTTTTGGAGTTTTGAAAGTTAGGCAGCCATTCTGTAACACACAAGCAGGAATCAATTATGCCGCCAAAGCGCATCAGGCCACAGAGAGTAGCAGCGACCTGCAATGTGAACGGTTGTAATTGGAAATGAAGAAGTGTGGAGTGGATAGACGACGTGGAATGGAATATCCATTGAACAAGATGAAGAGAGATCCAAGCTCTCTGCGTTGGCCTATTTTTTCCACCAAGGAGCACTATGCTTCTCCGTGGGAGAATACAAAGGCGTAAAGTTTGAATTGTTTCAACTTATTGTTATCAAGCAGTTAAAATGATTATACTTTTCCATTTTCTTCGTTCTACTTTGTAGTTTTAAGTATTCTTATAGTTATAATTACTTTTATTGATAATTATAAGAAAATTTGGATATAACATTCTGGAAGTTTAGCTTTTTCGGGGATGTGCAGATGTTTGTGATGTCATATTTGAGGGTTATGACTGTTGTGACGACGTGTGACGAGGGTAGGCGTCAAAATTCGGCCTAAATTGTGTGACGTCATTTATGAACGACCCCCAAGCATACAGTCATACAGTCCTATTATATGTGAATACACATGTATATACATACGTATGTAATGTAATATAATGTAATGTAATGGAGCACTTATATAGCGCCGCTTGAATCAGAGGCGCTCACGACCCAACACAAAGCTAAAGAGAAAAAGAATACATACATACATACATACATACATACATACATACATACATACATACATACATACATACATACATACATACATACGTACATACATACATACATACATACATACATACATACACACATACACACATACACACATACACACATACACACATACACACATACACACATACACACATACACACATACACACATACACACATACACACATACACACATACACACATACACACATACACACATACACACATACACACATACACACACACACACACACACACATACATACACACACATACATACACATACATACATACATACATACATACATACATACATATACACACATACATATATACATGCATACTAGGGGTGTAACAAGCGGGGGCAGATGGGGACAGACCCCCCAGTTGACCCCTTCCCTAAAGCCCGCTCCCCGTTTTATTGCTCAGTGGCCCTCATATGTCCCCTCAAATCGGTAATATTTAATGATCAAGGTATTGTGGGTCAATAAATTTCTAGCAGTTCAAAGTTTATTTTTACGATTTGTGCTTGCTTATTGCAGGCATAAAAACTCTCATTTGCAATGGAGAACAATGCATGTCTGGCTATTCATTCATCTATAGCGTATCACTTTGTTCCAACCCAAAATTGAGATTTCTGACAGTAAAATATTCGTCATTGGCTAAAGAAATAGTCTAGTGGGGGTTGGGCTACAATCATGAAGTCGGGGTTCAGATCCCTGCCAGAGCACAAATTTGATTGGAATTGTCTGTTGGAAAATGTACCTCCTAGCCGACCCTGCTGTAGTGAGAAGTTCCTAGCATGGAAGACTAGCGTGGAGCTGCTCTCTTGGTGATGGAGGCTGGTGAAAGAATGTAGCGATCTATAGTTCTACGTAAGTCTAGTGCGCAATCGGTCCTTCTTCCAGCCATCATCCGGCCCGAGTCTACAATCGTGACCCATGCATGATTTCCATTTGTTTGCAGTCTGAGTATGACATAAATCGTATCCCGAGAATCCAGTTTACGAATCGAAAGTTGTCCTGTTGACCATGATGACCCCGGATATTGAATTGGACGAGCAACTCACTCATTTGGAAATTGGCAATACTAAATTAGTTTCTGCTATTGATTTAAATGTGTCAACCATGTAATCTCACAATAAACGAGTGTTACACTGACAAAACCCTTCAAGTGGGAAGCTCCGAGAATGAGTGGTGAATGGGTTTCCACCTTCATATTCAGAGGCCATGGAAATTATGTTGGAAGTACTTCATACCTTCATAGCAATCTCAAGGTTAGCTCGAGTATTGCTCTTACACCTAAATCCCGACATTTTTAACCAATTAAGAATCTGCCTATTGGTGTTGGACATTTGCCTTGTTATCATCAGCCAAATGTACTCGACCATCTTATAGCCACATTATAGTTGCTTGTAGTCATTGATTAAACATGAAATCCTAATCAAAATTCTGGCATATTAAGTAAGTAATTGTGAAGGCGCTAGAGAAATTTCTGTATACCTGCATATCAAATATTAGATCTTAATAACTTATACGTTGACATGAATCTTACAGTAAGTTAAAACCGAAATTTATTTGGCATCCAGCCCATGCGCTGATGCAATGACCATGTTACACTATGATGGTGAAAAAGATTAATTTGCATCCAATTCTACAGTATATTGTACAAAATAGTAGGCCTACTTTATAGTGTATACTTTAAAAGCGTCCTGCATATCTCATTTCTACTGAGTAATTATGATAAGATGACTTTTATAAGGATAATTTGTGCCCCCCATTTTTCAAATTTCTGAAAAGGCAAAATTCAAAAAGTGGGAGGCAACAAATTTTTTTTGCGCTTCGCCCAATATTTTTAAAATTATGACGTTCCACTTTTCAAAACCTTCTTACACCTCTGATACATACATACATACAAATGCATACAGATAATAACACAGGGCCTACATATAAAAATAAATAGAATATAGGCTGAATGAAACTCTTCAAGCTACATGTTCTGTCTGTGATGTTCATTTGCGCGACCTACGAGCGTCCACTGGATGTTATTACGAGCCATTTTAGAAAGTGCACACAAGGAAGTGGTCCATTGGAGCTCGATCATGCGGCATTTTATAGGCCTCTTAGGTCCATTATAAGCTTA